>JAIPRN010000382.1:47788-89476 GCA_025469175.1 Geopemphigus sp. TES_GeoC_2020 | reverse complement strand
TATATATATATATATATATACGATTTTTATATTCGTTATAACGCTTTGACAAAACCAACACACAAATCGACCCGACGATAATTTAACGACGATATACGATATAATATAATACGTATTGTAACTTGTCGTTGTTGTCGTTGTTGTTGCGTCTACGTATAATATTGTAACACGCGTAATGTACAACGTGATGTGTGTGTGTGTGTGTGTGTGTGTGTACAACAATATACCGATTTTGTAACGGGTATTCTTACATACGTGTCGCGTACTGAATAGCGTCGTAAATATATACCGTCCGTGGTATATTCGTCTAGTAGGTACGTCGAACCAACAAAATCGCTAAAAAATCGAATAAAATATATCGCCGGACGAATTTGATATTACAGTACGTACGGCAAAAATACCTTCCGATTTTAACCAACTCACACGGACGTACATTCTTATACATATATACCTGGTCTATATATTATTCGTATACGGCCAAATAGGTAATCATTTTTTCGTCTCTTTGCAATTGTCTATATACCTTTTATAACGTTTTATTTTTTTGTCTTATTCGTTCATCAAATATATCCCTTGTTGTAGCGTCAATCGTAGAATCTATGTATCGGACTATTGGTCGTCATAAATGCGATAATTATTTAACCTTTAGAATGTTCGCTACCTATAAAAGTGTTATCGACAATGAAAATAATAATAGCCACGTATTCGAATACGACAAGTTTTCGAAATCAATATTAACGCGTTGAACAATATTAAAATATATTTAATTACGGAACTGTCGTTCGTAGTATAATATAATTGTCTCGTTATCCTAAGGATAAGAAACCACTACATTTTATTAAAAAAAACTAAGATTAACGTCGATTATCATAAATTAATACGTCATTTGTTTTAAACAATAAAGCGTGAATATCACGGAAACGACATTACGTTCTAGTATAATTTTTTTTTTATTAATCAAAATACATCGGCAGTTATGGCCAATGTTATAATACAATTACATATAACACTGTAAAAAACAATAAGGAAATATTACGAACAATATATATATATAATATGAAATAGGTTGGTCGTTTAATATCATAAATGACTACAAAGATCGGTTGTTTTTAAAGATGAATTTAGGCTATTACAGGTTGGTCCGAAGTATTGCCTTCAAGTTTGCCGGGCCAGTGAGGGTATTGCCGGTTCAATAAAAAAAAAAAAAAAGGCTATTACAGGTTTGGTGATCTGGTCCCAGTGCTTGGCAAACATGTTCAGAAATATGGTGTTCCCTGCATTTCTCTTAATACTTGCGGCATTCAGTTATTATATGTCCCACGGTGAGTATTACTCCGCGTGTTTCGCACAATGGAGGTTCTCCCTTAGACATCAGAAAGCTGCGTGTTAAAAAGGCGTGACCTATTCGTAAACGATTGATAAATTATTGATTACAACTTCTTCCCTTCTACTCATACCGAAGTTTCTTCATACCTGGATGTTGTTTTTTACCGTGTTTAGCTTGGTATTCAGCTGTTGCCACTGTTTATGCCATTCGTGTGTTATGATATTGAATATATATTTCTTTAAATCTGTGTACGTGATTATGTCAAGTAGAGGTAGTGTTTCGAACAAAGTGGCAGCTTTTTGTGTTTCATGGTTCGCTTTTCGTTCTCTCTTATTCCTATATGGACTGGAACCCATATACAACTTAATTGTTCCGTAGGCTTCTCTAGTATAATTATTTCATACTTAAATATTATTATAGTTTTTATTTAACAATACAAAATTAAACTAATCCTTTTACTCGACTTATAACTTATTTCAGATAAACGTATACCATACGTATATAACGTAAACGTATAGTCGTGTCTATTTTTATATAAAACATTTTTCGTTATTTATTTTAATAACGTCATTATAACATTGTCCATAATTCAAGATTATTAATATATATATATTATGCAGGCTAAAACTTAATATGACATGTAAAGGTACGTAGTATATACTTAGTATTAATTATTAATAGATACTTCTTACGAGTGGTTTAATTATTTAGTAAATCGGATTACATACTTTATAGGTTTGTCTTTTGTATAAACAATAATCTACACGCGATTTATCTAATTTATTGCGCCGACAATCGTTATTTGTTCGAAATATTTAATATTCATAACAAACATGCTTATATATTATGTTTTTAATAAAAAATCGTAATCCTAAATTTTTATTTTATGTTTTTCGACACGGTGCTCGAGTCCCGAAATTATAGTACTTAACGTCATAATCATTGTTTAGTCGATTCGTTTGTGTCTAAACACAATAACTATTTAAATAATAAAAAAATGGATAAAAGTTCAATCGATATATTTGTAAACGTTTATCATATTTACATAAATATTCCTCTTATATTTGTATTTAACTTAATACAAACCACGTAGTTATGTGTATACTAAATGTACTTCGTAGAAGTTATTATTATTATTATTATTATCAACACAGAATCATTATTATGTCCATTTACGTTTTAAAAAACTTGACGTCTCAATACGTAAATTAACAAGTTGTCCTTAATTATAAATAATAGTGTCATACGTTAGAAAATTCATTAATACGCCTAAACGACATTTTTCATACATAAACGTAGAATCACTCGGCATTTATAAAATATTGCTTTGTTAAAATTACAATCGCACCCTTGTATTTTCTTTATCTAAATGTTATTATAACCACATTCAATAGTACTTATTATTTCGATGTCTACGTCTATCTCTACATGGTATCTACTGCAAACTCTATTTCATACAGTATTTCTAATTTAAAATAATAATAAAATACGAATACGTCTATCGGCATAAGAATCGATTTACTCGAGCCATCCTAATTTTATTATATTTTGGTTTAATTGAGCACGCGTAATGTACACATAATCTCCTTTTGTAAGGATTATTTTTGTTTGTGGTCATCAAATTGTTTTGTGGTTATCTACCTATATAATCTCTAACGTTAACACCTTTTAATACATATATATGTATGTGTGTGTATATTGTTGGTTTTTGATCCTATTAAAAACGTAGGGTCATACTATTTGTTAGTATTAAGAATCCCTCTTAATTTAAATACTGTGTAATGTAATGCAAATCGAATAATATAAACGGTTTTGTATTCAGTAGTGAACGTATTTGATGTAAATTCTACGTACAAATATATTGGATATTGTACGTCTACTACGACGGTACTATATATAAATAGGATTTTTTTTGTTAATGTCATAAATCGTAATTAACGAAATAACGATTATACATATATACATATTTCTAAGTCGTTATCATTTTGCCATTAAAATCTAAATGTCTCCGATCCTTATGTATTTTTCCCTGTACAAAAGCAATTAACTGAATTAATTGAACACGATATCGTTCGAAAACAGAATCATTATTTTTGTTTATCGCTCAACTAATAGTCACGAAAGAAAAATGTTTTGCCGGAAAATTGTTAACAATTTAAACATTGAAAGGTTACGATTTCATATACCAGTAATGAGACCATACACAATATACATACAACATATATATATGTGTGTGTGTGTATGCGTGTGTAACAATAATTGTAAAAACGTATAACGATTTCTGTACGGATTTTCTTTTCGTAACATGAGACGAACTGCGTGTACAGCGATATGTATACGCTCATACAATGTCTGTTAATGAAACTACGCGTTTATTATATCGGTTAATAACGAACCGAAAACAAAAAAAATTACCCGCATCGTGGAGAGACCGATTTATCACAAAATTTTTCTTTGCTGTACGTAATATGATCGACGCCGCAATCGTAGCTGTACAGTAGTCGTACCCAAATATTTTATTATATACGTTGTACACTTTAAAAGCGTGTTTTTTGGCCAAAAAAAAAACCTTATCCGTCGCTCTTTTATGTGTGTACGACGCGTACTATAATGTTACAGAATATACACACGCTAACGTATATATATATATATATATATATATCGACGGCTGCCTGTGAGTACGTGCGTGTGTGCGTGTGTGGGTGAGCTGACGAGATAATGTGAATCATTGGGTAAACATCGGTCACCCCATGCGACAAATGAGGACGAGTAATGTGTGTGTGTGTGTGTGTGTGTGTGTGTGTGTGTGTGTATGTTTGGAGGGAGGTGGTGGTAGGGTAGTGGGTGACGGGCGCGGGAGTTGATGATGGATGAGAGAATATAACGCCGTCGTATGGCTGCGTCGCGCTTATCAACGATTACGACCCGACTTTCCGAACGCGTTGTATTTACGCGGTGATTAGCTCTTATCATCTCGACGCTCACCTATGTATATTGTACACCTATATATATATATACGCACGTGAGTCCGTTGTTGGTGGCGTCGGATAACGCATGGTTGACAGATGTCGTTAAAACCGTCGCATGACTACGAAACGCTACAGAAGATTAGTCAACCCTACACGCGCGCGTATAAACACACACACACACGCGCGGGCGCGCGCACTCTGCAAGTATATAACACGTATATAATAATACACAATATATAAACGTGATATGTTATGGTGCGCCTGTATGCACGCGGATTTTCGAATCTTCAAACAAGTATCAGGAATTATACGCGTAAGAGAAACTAGACATTTTCATTAGGTCGGGCGAAAATAAAACAAACGTCGTTCCCGCGTCCAAAACATTACGTCCGCGGTGGCGAATTCATTTGCTTATTTTAACATAACGAATGGCTTGTTGAATTTACGCGATTAACGTACGGAGCTTTGTTTTCTTTTTTCTTACACGACAATGTGCCCGTGGACATTAGGTCGGGCCACGGCCTGACCCGTAGTTTGGTCAGTGGTTTCTCGTGTATTATTTGTATATGTACGTAAAATTAAAACGTACGCTAATGTATCGTAACGATAAATATAGGCGCGACTATAAGTTCGACGATAGGATGTTCTAAACAAATATTCAACGACGACCAATAATAGACATCTTAAAGGGGCCGTTTAATAATAATAGTGGCCTGAACATTTTCTCGTATATTCGTAACGTGTGCGTTTCTCCTGCGTTTTGTATATGACTCGAAGAATTTTGATAAAAAATTTTACACTTGGTATTAGTTTAAACGTTAAACATTTACTGTTTGACACCTACGCGAAACTATTAGCGCATAATATAAATTTGTCCGAAAAATATCACTCTTTAGTAATCCTATAAGTATAATGATTGGGTGACAAGTTTTTCGGTAATTATTGTCGCGTCGAAATATTCGTAATATTGAGATTGGCCCGAAATTAACCTTTAGATTCTACAATCTAAATTTTAAATCTAATTTCCAACCGTTTATTAATTGTTGTATGAGGCTTTTGAAATGACACCCTCCAACAAAATAACAACACGCAAACACGAAAAACATACTGTTATAAATCAATACATTGCTCACGCTCGGAATCTAAAATAACTGAAGTTAATTCTGTGCTAAATAAATACAAATATTTATATTACGAATATTTACCGACGTTAAGTACTCGTACAATATCATAATTTTCTGTTATATTAGTCTCGTGTATACATTAATATATACACACACACGCGCGATATTTATATATTAATAGTGACTATATAATGTATTTAATGTAAGTACATATAAAAATTAGGAATCGAAAAAAACAATTGATCAAATTTTAATTTACGATTTTCTTATGAATTCTCGTTTCTTTGACTTTCGCGCACCGTGTAACCAATGGTGCATTATATCCGTTTTCTTTTATAAATATTCCAAACACGTCTGACAGAAATTTATTATTTTATTGTGCTCTGTCTTTTTGCGTCCTGTTCGTATTGATAAAACTATTGTCATTACATTATACTCGTATATTGTGCGCCCAACACCGTGTATTATTATTATTATATCGGGGTCGTTCTTGTACAAAAATAGGGTGACGATCTACAATTGACCGTAAAATTCATACCCATTGTATCGTTAAGCTGCGTTCATAATCTACGTACATGTAATAAGCTAGTTATGTCTGTTTAGCAACAAGAAGTCATCTCCGCAATCTGCGCGTTGTTACACTGACACATTATTATATAACAATATCAAGCAGGAAACGCATACCGTTTTCATTATTTGTCGTTTGACTACAATAATACATTATTATTATTATTATTATTATTACAAACCGCGTTTTATGAATAGATTAACTTTGCGCGGATGTTGAAAATCCGACTATTCATCATATTGACAGAAAAATACAACACGAACAAAACTAATGCATACAAAGTACCTATTAATCATACCAGGTGTTTTTTTTTTTAAAGAATCTATACATGTAACCTAAACATAAGATATTAAATAATGTTTTAAGAATTTTTATTGTGCTAAAACCTATGTACAATTTAATAGAAAAATTAAACACACTTTCTCCTAAATATATATATATATACGCACGCGTGTGTGTGTGTCTATATAAATAATAGGTAAGTATTCATTAGCTAAAATTAGTGCGGTTGTATTCATGATGCAGCCTTAAGTAGAATTTTAACGATTATCATAAAATTTTATAGTATATTGAGTTTATGAGCAAGTTGTGAGGTATTTTTATATTTATTATAGATCGATAAAATTGTAAACTACAAGAAAAAGGTAAATATAAATAATAATAATATAGATAAATGTAATGTCACGCATCTCTAGTAAATTTTAATTATTACAAACTACCGTTAAATATATATTTTTTAAATTGAATAATTTTACGTAACACCGAAATTTTATTAAATACAACAGATATAATTATATAAAATTTAAGAAAACAAAAACAAATCAGAGCCTTTAAGTTGTTTAAATATGGGCGATTTTTTAATCAATCACGACGATATATTGCTCTCGTAGGTTTCTTATACTGTACATTGTTACATTCATAAAGTTAATTACTTTAAAATTAACCGAATTTATTACGCGTAAACGTGTTAACTAACCACAAGAGCACGTCGAACCTAATTTACAAACCTGTACAAAACAATGTCCAAATATTTAATTGTTTGGTTAGAATTGAATTACTAATTACTACGCACTTTCTAAAAACTTAATAATTAAAAAAAATTGTTCGATTGATATCGAAATAATAGTATTTAACTATCCTATTGTTATACCCATATTATGTCATCCTCCAGATAATGATAAATTGCATCCCTTTTATACAATTTGTTACAAATGTTTGTCCAATTATAGTTCAATAAATAAAACGGGATTTTCGTCCTCTTAAAATGCTATTCACCCAACAGGTGCATCGTACTTTAATATTCAGATTTAAATTTTATATAAAAATAAGTATAATATAAAATAATAATCGTTATATTTATGGCGAATTGTAAAATGTAAATCAGTTAAAATTATATAAGCAATAGTCAAGATTTATAGACAACGAAACATTAAATAGAAGTATAATATTGATTATAAATGTTGACCAGTTTTCCAAACTACACCTTAAGTAACCAATATAGAAAAATATTTAAAATTACGGTATTTTATAAAAAGAAAAACAACAGCGAGTTATTTTAATTGAAGATCAGAAATGCTATACTTTATAATTATGAATAAAGTAGGTATCTATTAATTATTATTTTATGCAAACTTTGAAGGGGTGGTTACGTAGTGCCGCGGCATTAGGTCACGTGTCAGACACGTGCATTCGAGTATAAGTACCGGATATTAAAAAGTATAAAATGTCCATTCATCTCATAAATATGACAGACGTACCTACTGTTATTGTTAGTGAAGAATTACGAGTATATTTACCTACTGCAAATCAATAAATCATAAATATACGGTTTGAAACAATAAATTTTTATAGGAACACAATAACATTTATAATCGATTCAATTGGTTATTGCCATCCAAATCATACGTTTAACTATTTCAAATTATTTTGTATATTTTGGTATAATTACAAAAATACAATAATTATATACGAGTTATAACAAATTATAACTATTAATATAAAGAGTTAATATATAACTATTAATACATGGCATAGAACTACATACACACACACACACACACGAGCTTAATACGAAATTTTAAAAGCAAAACTACAATTAAATAAAATATTTAATTACATTGTGTTCGGTATTTAAGTTTGACGTATTATATTTATTATATTTTAAATCTTTTCAATTAACTTGGAATTGCATAATATTAAATATCAGATTAATTGTACTGATTTAACTATACATATATAGATTAACTATTACCAAATATAATATACACGTGTATCGTAATTTGTTTGCAAATAAGTAACTGTATTACTACAAATATAAATAATAAACAGTTATCATTCATATTTAACATGCGGTTTTTTTTAAATAATTAATTTCTAATAGACAGATGTAAAAGATAACGAAATTTGTGTTCATATATAAACATATATTTACAGTATAATATATATTAAAATTTAAAGACTATAAAAATACGTATAAATATAATATTAGAAAATTAAAAAATGCGTCACATTAATTGGTAACAGTAATACGTACGTCTCCGCGTGTAATTAAAATATAAACGTTTTGAAAAAATAAATGTTTGAACTCGTTGAATCGAATGTATTTTGAAAATGTGTACAATACTATATAGAACACGTATGATATATAAAGTATTTATAATAATTTTATTATTTTTTTTTTTAAATTATTATTCGTGAAAATAATTTTTCCGGAATTTGAACTTTTAAGAATGACAAAGCCATAATTTTTTTTAGATTTTGGAAATGTATAAAATATAAAGTTGGAATAACGTATAATTAATCTCGTGAATTAAAAATAAAATTATATTAGAATACGAATATTTTTATTTCCGTTCTTTATATTTTTTGCTTTTGCCTTTTACTCCACTTACGTTACGACGAATATTTCTATAAAGCGTTCGATCAAATATTCAATTCAATTTCTACATAGATATAACCACATTTATAACCAAATGTTCTTTATAGGTATCAAACGATGACTTTAATATATTTACGCATTATTATTCACGCATGTATTAAAGACTACCTAACCGTCCTTAACATGAAATGTATACGAGGAAATTTCTTCTTCGAAGAAATCGAACGTCGTAGGTACTAAGTACATATTTTTTTAACGTCATCGAAATAGAGGTAGAAAAACGTTAATTCAGGTGCCCCTACATTAAAAAACTATGAATGAAATAAGTTCATAATGGTCCATCTTAAATATATTACATTATATACATAGTTTATATTATATTACACGAACGGAGACCTGCAAAGTGCCGGCCACGTCGTGTGAGGTCTCCCTAGGTAGATAGGTGGCCCATAGTCTGAGGACGTAGTTTTATTTGGACACTCCAACACTCAAAAATTATTTACACAGTCACTATACTTCTATCTCTTTCTTACTCTCTCTTTCTTACTCTCTCTCTCTCACTCTCTCTCGACCACACTAATAACAATAAAATTTGACGTAGACACCCCTTCCCCGGTATTTTGTACACCTATGTGTATATTTCCTTTTTATTTTTATTATTATTATTAAATTACGACTATTGATGCGCGCACTTTTGAATCTTGTTGGTATTCATTTACCATCGCACACTTGTATACGTATATAACGTATTATGTATCCACAGTCTGCATATACGGTATAGGTTAACATTCGAACACCAAGGCCGGCCTTTATATTATAGTGCTCAGAGGTAAATTTGTTTAAAGGCGCCCTTAAAAAGTATTCATCACACAAAATACTTATTTACGTAATCGTATATTATTTAAAATTTATATTCACAATATGCAAGATACAATAATTTTGCAGACACAATTATCGATAATTGTATTATTTCTTTATTTATACACGGTGAGTTTTAACAATTTTAAATTTTTTCGTCCTTGAAATCAGTAATGATTTCTATCACTTCATTAACATCAAATTTAGAAAATGTTTAATAAGTACTAATACTGAACTTTAAATATGATTTTCTGTTGATTGTAAGTACGTTTTTATAAACTTCTTGAAATTTTTTTCGCAGCGTACAATCGTTACTGGAATATCATTATGATTTTTAAAACAATACGTACGTTTAGTAAAGTACCTTGTAAGTTGATATTTATTAATGACAAGATATCCATAAAGAATCGATTATCTTTTTCGTATAATGATATTTATGATTAATCCAAACCATTGAAATGAAATTCTGTTTTGTCTTCATTCTGTTTGCTAAATTTGTAAATTGTAAACTTTTACATGATTTTAAAAATCTTTGTGATACGTATTTGTTTTTAATATTGAACGAAAATCTCAACGTATTATCAAGTTCTTTAATTACTTCAAAACGTTCGAAAATAAAAAATATTTGTCTGGTATGTCATTGGATATATGATATTCGAAGTATAATTCCAGCTATTGGGTAGGCATCGAATCACTTTTTTTGTCTTATACGACTAATTTGAAATGTCAATGCTTATTTCTTGTAAAGAAAAAATGAATAAATCTTCCGTATACACAGTTATTCTATATTAGTTCCTATATTAAATTCACCCCTATAAAAATGGTGACTGCTCCCCGTATTTTAAAAAAGCCTTGAAATTATAACACTGAGTTTTTAAATTTACACGTATAAATTATAAACATTCAGTTCATGCTTAGTTTCCATAAATATTTTGAAAAAACGTAACGTGATGAAACGAAAATAGCAACTTGCTAAAATAGCACTGGTATTGTATAGAATATTGAGCTAGAGTTGGTAAATAATATGTGGGTATATAGTGAAATCGATTCGCAACCTTTTATCTTTCGCATACATTGGAAAAGGGTCGTTCATAATACAACTAATACATAGTCGACCACACCGAGTCAATCGAACAGAAACTTGGTAATGTTGACTGACTTACAAAGCGGATTGCGGATAGTAGTTACCATTTTCGTTTGGATGAAAAACAAAGATGGGAATTCGGTGTCATATTTCTGTATAGTCCAGTATTTATATATATATATATATATATATGATTCACTCTGAGTTTGCCAATGGATATATATATATGTATGTATGTGTGTGTATGTATGTATGTATATATCAGTTGGGCGAACATAAAGTATAATTAATAACTTCAGCATACAAGAAGTACTTATATTAGAAATTGTTTTTTTATATCATTGAAATATACACGTAATTCTTTTTAAATATATTTATTTCATTATTTCGTCGTTTTCATTTTACTAAAACAGTTTTGAATTTCCTAGTATGTAATTATAGTAGTAAAAGCTAATTATCTATCAATATCTGATAAATTGTATCTTATTATTTCGGTATTTATTATATAAATAATCAACAAAAATAATAATATACACATTTATGAAAATATATATATATATATCAAAGAACACATTTTTGTAAAAACAAAACTTTGTCTTCTTTTTTTCAAATTAGATTTATATGATAAATTTATAATTTGTTAATGTTTTACATTCTACTTCATGTAGAATATATAGTATGCTTAATTACTTATTAGCATATTAAATATTTTAAGCAATATTATTACATAATACAAATAATTTATAATCAGTAACATTCATTATAATTTATTAAAAACAAAGCTATACATTTATCATTGTTCGGTAATTTTTAAAAATTTAACACAATAATTAACCAACAAATTTGGTATGAGTTCCTTGTGCTACAACAGCATTTCCATCATTTTTTAACAATGATATTTTCAAAAATACTAAATTTCGTCCAAATTTTACAGTTTCTGCTTTAATAACTACATGATCGCCAATATTTGCGGCTGATAAATATCTAAAACATATGTCAAAATTATGTAATTACTAATCAATAAAACCAAATTACAGATGTTTTAAATAAATATGTAACCAAATTATTAACTTAATAATTTTATGTTAAGCATAAAATAAATTATAAATATTACGTTAAATTCTAAATGTTTATTGTACATTGATAAAAAAATTTAATTAATATAATAATTTTTAAAATTAAAACTGAAAATATTTATATTTAAAACTTTTTGAAAATATTTCAGTTTTAAAAATGTATTTCTATAGTAAATGTATTTTAAAATAAAAAAACGTACGAAACATGTATATCTACTGACACACCACTATTTGGTATAGAATCAATGCTGTCAACAATTTTTGGATGTGTTAAAACTGCCATACTAGAAATCATATCTACAATTGACGCTGTAAAACCTCCATGCAATGTACCATAACCGTTTGTATGCTGTTTCTCAACAACCATTTCAGCTACACAATTCCCATCTCCAGCCGATGTTATATTTATCTAATGAAAGCGAAAAGTAATTTAACGATTATTGAAACAATATATTTACATTAAATGTTATTTTATCTTATACTAATGTTTAAATATAATATGTTAATGCGGTCGTACAAATTATACTTAGTTTTGCTGAAAATCATATTGTGTAATATACTTAATTTTTATTAATCTTTTTAAAAATATTTAACGCTAAATTATTAAATATAAAAGCCATATAAAGTTTGTTTACAAATTGTATAATAGTGCATTATATATAATACTAAAAATAAGAACTAAATTAATTACACCTTATTAAATATTCTGTCAAAGCCATTACGATTAATTGCAAAAGCAAAAAATTTTTTCACCGATTCTAGAACTTTGGTATTGCTCATTATATACACAATATATCAATAGTTTGTAATAAATCAAAGCAAGTTATTTAATTTTTATAAAGAAAATCGTTAAGTACAACAAATTTTAATGTTAAATTGAAATTATATTACAATGACAGAATAGTTATAAATTATTATTAAAAAAAAAACAAATTTCTTGAACGAAGATACACTTCTCAATTATCGTCATAAATAAAATATTAATATTGCTTTCGTTACCAATGTCACAGATAAAAATTAAAAACCTAGATAAGCTTACTCTTAATAAACTAAGATAATTAATGAATGTGTTTTATCTATTAACCATAAACTTATCTAACATTCTAACCATAACCTTGGTAAAATAATAGTATTATCAATTATCAGAAGAAAATTGAAAATAAAACTTTTTCTTTAATATTTGCCCAATTGTCAGTTCTATTTATTAGTTAAATTGTAGTCTCTAATTAATTATGGGTGAAAGAAAATTCACCAAAGGCCTAGGTCGGCCGGGAATGGCTGCCCAACTTCGAGAAACTGTGTCTCGAGTGGTTCGGGATAATTCGAATACTGTAAGTCATAACTATATTACACAATTTTTGTATTCATATTATTGTTATATTCAATAAATCAAAAATATTAGTACATGAATTAATTTAGTAATTCTTCACCAATAAATAAATATCTAATAAATATTATGAACGAATACGTATCTATTTAAAAAAATTGTGTATAATATTTTTTTTATCTTTAGATACATATGTAAAAATGAAATTAACCTATTTTACATTGAAATTATTATTATATATTTTTTATAGCAAAAATGTTTTGAAATTGAACAGTTAGATTTTGAAGACTATGTTTCTAAAAATCATACGGTTATTCAGAATGATCCTCATAGAGAATTATTACTATATCCCACAGATGATGTTTCTGTAAGTAATCAAAACAGATATTCAAAAAACAATTGAACTACAAACAAATTATTTTATAATTTAAGATAATGTTATTTCATTTTTACATTAAAATACTTTTAAATATTGTTGTATATAGCAAGTGATTTTACCAAAAAGACATCGTACAGTTGATCCTAGTATTTCAGTAAATATAGACACTACAAATTGTTCATTATTAACTAAAAGATGCATCGAAAATTATTTAGCAGAATGGCAAATTTTACATTATAAATACAGTGCTTATTCGGGTTCATATATAGAATTTTCACCAGAGTAATTTTATTTATATTTATTTATATAAATATGAATTTAAATATTAAATTGTATTAAAATATTAAGTCACTTATTTTCAGGGTATTTAAAAATGATTATCTTAAAGAAATTTATGAAATTGATACAGTTCTAGAAGAATTCGATAAAGTAAAATATACATTTATATTCATTTTTCTTGTCAATTGCATAATATTTATAATATGATTTTATATTTTAACAGGACATTAAAACTAAAAATGAAAGTACCATTTTTAAACAAGGATATTTATATAAATGGCCTGATGTTAGTGGTGCATCAGAAAGAATTCTCGCTAATTTAGCTTATTCAAAGTCATTCAAACGACGTTTTTGTATATTAAAGTAGATTTATATATCATTATTATTATTTTGCTTTTTATATTATAATATTTTATCTAAAATTAATTTATTATAATTAGTTATTATTTACTAAAATATTATTATAATTATTTAAATGAGTATTGTTTTAATTATACTTTTAGACAACAAGTTGATGACACATATATTTTAGAAGTTTATAAAGATGACAAAAAGGAAGATATTACTAAAACAACAATTGTAATAGATTTATGTGATAAAGTTGTTCGAGTAAATATGTTTATGGTTTTAATAATAAAACACCTTTTTTAAAAATATATTTATATCAATTTTACTTAAAATGTTGATTTATATGTTTTTTAGAATACTAAAAAAGGAAGATTTTGTTTTGAACTAAGAATGCTTGATTCTGAAAAAATCTACTTTCTAGCTACAGATACAGAATCTGAACTTCTTGAATGGATTTCTAAGTTGCAGTTGGCATTAAGGCATAATAATGATACACAAAAAACAAAAATATTAGAAAGTAATTATATATTAGTAACTTAAGTCTGTCATTTAATTAAATTTTAATGTTTAACTATGTATGAATTTTTCATAAATAATAATTATTATATTATTATTTATAAAAATTTATTTCAGATGATAATAACATGCCAATTATATCATCATGTGCTAATTTTGGTACTTTAAAAAGCTTAGAACATAATATTGATTCTCAATTAATGAAATATACTAAAGAAACTAATTTATTCAATATGAGTACACATGATTATAGACGAAGACTATTTGCAGTCTATTCTTATTTACATAAAGTTAATGCATATATATTATTTAATATATAAAATTAATTGTTTGTATTTATTAAATTCTATATTTTAAATAGGCTAGTAGTTATTTTAAACAAAATGTTTTAAATCAACCTGTTGATCTTATCTCTGAGCCTTATAAAGAAAGATTTGGTCAGAGAATATTAATTGAATGCCAAACGTTGCATTTTAGATTACAATTAAACAACATAGAAATGAACGAAACAATTAATCAAGTAATTATTCATTTATATCTATAATATATACATATATTTATATACTAAATTTAACTATAATTTATGTAATAATTTCTTTGTAGGTTGAACCATATTTCACAACAATGGCATTATTTGATATACGGTCTGGTAAAAAAATAACTGAAGATTTCCATTTTAATATTAACCATCAGAGTATGATACAATTATTTAATCGTGAAAATGAAATTGTTAGTCAGAAGTTAATTGAAGTAGCCACAGATTGTAAAGTTACATTAGATTGGATTTCAAAACAAAAACAAGTAATTAAAATTTTTAATTTATGTGTAACAAATACTTTTGTAATAACAAAAATGTTGTCTTATATCATAGTTATTATTCTGTTATACAAGATAAATAAGTAGTGTGTACCTCTCTGAGTGTATACGTGTTTTTTTTCAATCTCTCATTTCTTGACATTTTTAATGTGAAAAACTATCCAATTTTATAAATATATTATTTAAAAACATAACTTAATTTGTTTAATATCATTAGCTAATGTAAAAACATATATATTTTCAGGCAATTATGAATATATCAAAACCACATTCAGATATATATTTGGTCTTAAGAATAGATAAAGTACTTCAGGGTAGTATAATGCGCGTTTCTGAACCTTACATTAAGGCGACAACAAATAATAAAGATGTTGCTTTAAAAGTATTCAATTCTGTTAAAAATATTTGTCATAGGTAAATTGTAAGATATTTTATATCTGAAATATTATAAATAGTATTAATTTTATTTTTATAGATTGGAATATAGAATGCCATTTGCTTGGTCTGCAAAACCATTATATAGATCATATAATTGTGAGCTAGACACATCTTCTGATTATATGAAATTATATAGGCAAGATGTTACGAAGTTGAAAGATGAAGATATTATTAAAATCTTAGCCGATTATCGCAAGTAAGTGGTGTGTATTATTAGTTTTGGATAATAATTAATAAAAAATTGTTTCATCAGACCAGAAAAAATGAATAAGTATATTGTTATTCCTGGTTATGTTCAAATAAAAATTCAACAATTGAATACCACTCTAGAAAGTAAGAATTAATATTTATTAATTGTATAATGGGTGTGTGCCATTATTCATTTATAATTATTTTAATTAGATGTATTAACTACAAGTTTTACCGGAGTTAAACCATTCCCCATACCACCAATTAGAAGTCATTCAATTATAGAAATTGCTAACTTGTACCCAGATTCACAACCCCAAATTAATTACACGAATCATTTATATATCTATCCATTGTCATTATTATTTGACTCACAAAAAAATTTTCCTAGAGCACGAAATATAACATGTATGGTTCAAATATTTGATTGTGACGAAGAAAATTCTAAGCCTATTAAAGTAATTTTTTATTGTTATTATTATCTTCTTTAAAATTGTATTAAACAAAAACTTAAAATATTTATTTTAAATATAGTGTATATATGGGTTAAATGGCCAATTATTAGATTCAATATGTACTAATGTTTTATATCATAATACTAATCCAAATTGGTATAATGAGATAAAAATAAAACTTCCAGTATATATAACATTAAAACACCATATACTGTTTACTTTCAAACATATTTCAGTAGACAGTTCTCGAAAGAAACAATCAAATATTTCTATTGAGACAGTTGTGGGATACACCTGGCTTCCACTCATAAGTAAATTCAAGTAATAATATAGTGTTTTCTATCTCATATTCACATTAAAGTTCATATGTTAAATCATATATGATTTATTTAGATTAAATATGGATTTGAAATGCTTACCTATATCAATAAATTTACCATCAAAATATCTTTCAATTCAGCCATTTGGTCTTGGAAAAGGAGTAAATAATAATATATTTTATTTTATAAAAACAGTTATTCATTTATTTATTCATTTTTGTTATAACATATCTATAAAAATAATTAAAAAAAGAGCCTTTTTAAATTTTTTTTTATATTATCTATATATTTATTTTTTTATATTTAGTTCTGTGGACCTGAAGTCTTTTGGATTGATGGTCAAAAACCCCTATTTACATTGAAATGCCATCTCTTATCTAGTGTTTATTCATTAGATAACCATATGCAAAATTTATTTACACATGCTGAACGTTTCGAAAATAATAAATTAATTACTATACCACCTGAAACCGAAACTTGTAAAATATTAAAAGTAATTTAAAAATATTAAGAATATTTTAGTATATTTAAGATTTTAAAATATAATTAATAATAATATTATTATTTACATTTTGTAGGCATCACACGCTATTGAATTAAATTCTATAATAAATTTCTTACCGACATTATTCAATCTATTATTTAATATGTTGACATTTACTTCTAGTAATAGTATTGCAAGTAACATAATACGATTATTAGTTCATATTGTTGATTCAGTTCAAGAATCTGGTCAATCTGATATATTAAATATTTATATAAAGGTATTTAATTAACCATTATATTTAATCTGTTCTTTGATATCTTAATTTTTCTTTATTGAATTACAGATTGTGTTTATAATAAAAGTGTATTTTTCAATTTTATTTAAGTATCTAAATGTAAATGTTTTCAAAATACTTATAAAATATAGTTTTAGAATTGTGCAATGTAATTTAATATTTTATATAACTGATATTTAATGCTTTTTTGCAATTGAATGATTAATATTAACAAATGTTAATTGTTTTCTGTATTATTTTCAGTATGTTTTTACCATTCAGACAACACTATTGTCTAATAATACCATTCATGATCAACTTTTTACTTATTTACCAAGTTTACTTAACCCGGATAACACAGATTTTTTATTAATTAATAAATTTCTAGTTAACTCAAATTTTTTTTTTCAAATTATTATCAAAAGCATGGGACAATATCTTTTAACATCAAACAGAATTAAGGTAAATATAAAATTATAATTTTATTTTCCTAATCTATAATTTAGTTTAATATTAGTATATTATAAATTATTTAATAATATAAAACATTATGTTTAATGTAATTAGTAGATATTTATGATTTTGCAGTCATTGATAGCTACATACACACACAATATTAGTATTATTATAAAAGTCCAATAACCTTCTATATTCTTTTTCTTCCTTGTTTCTTTCCTAGCTATATGGTATCTCTTTTGTAATTTCATCCATTATTACAATAAACCTTCCGTTTCTCCACACATACTTTTAACACTGGTAGACTTTCCTTCTTCATACATATATTCTACCATATTAATATGTTTTTTCTGTTCCTTTTATCATTAATGCCCATTTTAAAACTTCTCTCGATACTCTGTCATACAATTTCTATATATATGTTTTATATTGATGTCTTTTTATAGATGCGTCGAAATGAAAGATTTTCATCAGAATATCAATCTCGTGTTCAAAACATGTTGATTAATGTATTATTGCCATATATTACAAATAAACACAAAGAGATGTCTTCACAAGTGACTAAATTAAACATGTCGATAGCTCATTTTTTAAAAAGATGCTTAACCTATATGGATAGAGGATTTATTTTTCGACTAATAAATTTGTATATTAATAACTTATCAACTTACGATTCAAGTTTTATCAAAAATGCAAAGTTGTTATTTATAAAAATAATTATATCACACGAACATTACATTTTGTTTAATTTACCGTTACAAACTCCCCAAAACCGATCATTAAATTCTCAATATTACATGTCAGAAGAGTTTTGTCGGCATCATTTTTTAACAGCAATATTATTGCGTGAAATTTCAAATTCATTTTCTTTGCCATATGAATATCGTCATTTGGCTATTGAATGTTTACGTGAACTAATCGCAAAACATGAGTTAGATGATCGATATCAATCAAAGGTATTTCTTTAATTATTTGATGTTTGTATATTTATGAAAAATGAAATAATCAGATATCAATGTATAGTTACATAAAAAATAATAATTTTTTATTGGATGATATAATAATTAAATTTATTGTAATGATAAAACATATTTTTTATTCAAAAATGTTCATACAAAATGGAAAATAAACTTTTTATAATGAAAATAATTAAATGTTATTAATTAATGTTTTATTTGTATATAGGGACAAATGGCCCGAATTGCTTCCCTATATTTACCTTTGCTGGGGATTGTTGTAGAAAATATTGGCCGTTTAGATTATCAAAAATGTGTAGTTAATAGAAATTCAAAACGTCCATCAGATTTATCTTTGCCAAGGTATTTCAATAC
Source organism: Geopemphigus sp. TES_GeoC_2020 (assembly GCA_025469175.1). Taxonomy (NCBI): domain Eukaryota; kingdom Metazoa; phylum Arthropoda; class Insecta; order Hemiptera; family Aphididae; genus Geopemphigus; species Geopemphigus sp. TES_GeoC_2020. The sequence goes on along the minus strand of JAIPRN010000382.1, from coordinate 69,977 downwards.
ATTTTATATACTTATTTACAATATTAAAAAAATTACTCTGTAAAATTGTTTATAATCATTTTAAGTTCTAGACCTAATAATCTTCGTAACAATATAACTCCTAGGATGTCTCTGAATTTACGGGATTCGACATATTTTACAACAATCACTAACCATTGTAAGTTAATCAAATATATCTTAATTTTATATATACAAAATATTCCAAAATTCTTAAATTAATATTATATTTTTAGTAACACCATCTAAAAAATGTGTTCAAGATCAACAACATGAAAAACTGATCAAAACCAATTCTAGTTTAAGTCTAAACTCGTGTACTTCTAACTTGTCTTCTGATCCAACAAATTCTATATCAATGGTTTCTCAAGAAACAGCTATCAGAAGAAATTCTAATGTGTCAGAATTGACTGGTTTTAATAAAAATCGTCATTCTAGATCAATCAGTGGTACACAAATTCATCATAATATTATTACTGATTCCAAAGTAAACATAGTAAGTAAGTTGGAACCAACTGAAGTTAAAGATGTTCTCGTATGTTTTCTATTTGTTTTGAAATATTTGTCACAAAATCATTTGGTATCCTGGTGGCGTTATTGTGCAGAACAAGATATTGTAACATTTTTTAAAATTATTGAGTAAGTAAACCAAATAATCTTTAATAATATTATTCATATTATACCTCAGTAACACTTATTTATAACAGTATATGTATATAGTCATAAATATTGAACATTTCCGAATTAAATAATTGTTTCTTATATATGTTTATGTAGATTAAGCTTACATGAATTTCGTTATGTGGGTCGCAGACAAATATTAGATGACATTATTACAAAAAATTGTGATAATATTCAATCAATATCTACAACTACTAAAAAATCTATGACTTTACCAGCAAGAATGCAACCACAAACTGAATTTAATGAGACAAAAACAGCTAATTTAAATAGCCAGGAATATTTATCTCGGTCACCTGAATTAATAAATAATAACTGTACAGAAAGTATTGTTCTAATAGAAAATTCCAAAAAAGGTTTTAAATTTAACTTATGGTTAATTTATTCCTTGTATAATTATAATATATACATTTTTAATCTTTAGATAATTCTGGTGATGATAACCTGGCATTTCGGGTATTGGCTGAAGCAAACTTAACAGCAGAAGTGAGTTTAGTTGCATTAGATACTTTGTCATCTTATTTGGTCCATTTTAAAGATAAATTAATAACTAATAATGGTGAGAATGACACAATGGAGAGCGCTTTTTCTGTACTCATGACATTGTTAAGTAAACCACAATCTAAAACAGTTGTTGGACCCATATACGCTATATTACAATCATTTATTAATAATTTTTCGTCCATATTATTCAAAGGTATTTAACTATATTTCCATGGATAATTAGAAATTATTATATTATATTAAAACATTGTATTTTATTATTTGTTTAGGTAATGATAATTTAGTGAGTAAACTTTGTTTCCAATTAATGAATGGATTCAATAGTTTATCTTCTATGATTCGTCAAGAATCTGTTGCTGCTTTCTATTTATTAGTGCGAAATAATTTTGAACATTCACCGTTAAATATTACTAGAGTACATTTACAAACCGTTATCGCAGTTTCACAAATATTGGGCGATATTACATCAATGGGACTTAATAATTCGCGTTTTCAAGAAAGTCTCTCGTTAGTTAATAATTATGCCAATAGAGATATAATCATGAAAAATACTGGTATGTATATACTATATATTTAATATTTGTATGAGTGCGCCCATCTATAACTAAAATTAATTAATTAAAAAAATAATAAATATTTATTAAATAAATTCATATTTATATTAATATGAATATAAATTATTCATAAAGTTAATAACAAAAATATTATAGTTTATGGTTAAAATTGTATAAGAACATTATAATTAAACAAATCAACAATATTTGTAGGGTTCCTTATGCAAGTAAAAGATTTAATAAAACGAGTAAAGACTGTTTTGATGGCAACAGATCGCATGAAATATTTAAATCATGATCCCGAAATGTTAGCAGATCTTCAACACAGTTTGGCTAATTCCTATGCATCGACACCAGAATTACGTTTAACCTGGTTACAGACTATGGCCCGGAATCACAATAATAATGGTGATTTTCCAGAGGTAAATAATTTCAATTTACATTTGTTTTAATATGCACAATTTTCTCCAATATTCTTTTAAAAAAATACTTATTTGTACTATTCTATTATTTTAATTGTGATTAAATTAACAAAAACACAAAAATAAAATCGTTTTAGGCAGCCTGTTGTAACCTTCATATTGCTGCACTTATAGCTCAATATCGAAAACTAAAAGGTGCACAAAAATGGGGTGCAGAAGCATTTGAAAATATCTCATCGAATATTGCCCGTGATGAAAACAGTTTACAATTAGATTTGGCTGGGAGCATCTTAACAACCAATGATTCTTTGTATGGTGAACAAGCACTTTTAGAAAGATTGGAAATGTCTGGGATCAGTTTGCGCCGTGCTGAGTTATACGAGTGTTATGGTGAATTGTATAAATTGATCATTCCCATATATGAACAACGAAAGGATTATCAAGCATTGGCAGATTGTTACCGAACAGTTGGACTTGCATATGATGAAGCTGTAACTGCCCGTCAGACAGGACGTAGAATGTTGGGCCGTTATTATAGAGTGACATTGTTTGGTCAGGTATAAAATGTCTATTAAAATTGTAGCTTTTCGAAAATTTTAAATTCTACAATTTCGAATTAATACTGAATATTTGATAAATGTTTAAGAAATTTGACTTTTATTGCATATAGTAAACCCACAGTAAAAATTATATTTTGTATAACAAATACTATTCATATCACTGTGTTGGTATTTATGGTATAAAAAAAATTATTTGTAGATCATTAAACAATTGTATATCTAGTATGTATTTTTGAAAAAAAATTTAGGCTTTTTTTGGTGATCAACATGGTGTAGAATATGTATACAAGGAGCCCAAACTAACGCCTTTATCAGATGTGTCTGAACGGTTATTGGCTCAATATAGCGAAAAGTTTGGCCAGGATAACGTACGCATAATTATGGATTCTAGTACAGTTAGTATTTATACAGGCAATATTCAAATAATATAAGAATATAGTAAACTCACATTTGTCATTTCTATTTATCCAACCAAATAATATAGCAAACTTATCTTAAATTATGATGTTTGGGTTAGATTTTGATTTACAACTTTAGATTTTACATATATTAGATATCAAAAGTTACAAGTAAATATTGTTTTAATTATTATATTGATTAATTATAATTATGTAAAACAAAATAATAATTGTTATTTAAAATTTGTATTAAAATTAAATCATCATAATCATCATCTCCCTCGCCTTTATCCCATCTATTTGGGGTCAACCACCTTCTTCCAAAACCTCTATTTGGCCCGATCTCCTACATCCTCCACACACACACACACACTAGCAGTCCTCATATCCTCCTCGATCGTATTCAACCACTTCTTCTTTAGTCTTCCTCTTCTTCCTTCAATATTCATTTCCATAATAGTTCTTACTGCTTCTGACTCTTCTCTCCTCATAACATGTCCAAACCATCTAAGTCTATTATCTCTCATCTTATCCACTATCGACGCTACTCCTATGCTTCCCCTAACATATTCGTTTCTTATCCTATCTTTCCTTCTCACCCCACTCATCCATCTAAGCATTCTCATTTCTGCTACACACATTCTCTGCTCTATTTTCTTGTCCATTACCAAACACTTTAAACCATATGACATAGCTGGTCTCACTACATTTTTATAAAACTTAACTTTCAACCTCATTGGGATCCTTTTATCGCACAGCATCCCAGACGCTTCTCTACACTTTATCCATCCACACTTAGTCCTATGTTTTACCTCCTCGTCCAACCCCCCGTTATTTTTTAAATACTTAAAACTCTCAGCTCACTTACCTCGTCTCCATTTATTGTCATTACCCTCTTCGCTACATCAATTTTTGTTCTCTTTCACCAAACTCATAATCTGGTACTACCACTTTTTTTCTCTTTCATCATTCTCACAAACTCTCATACCTCCTTCTCACTAATTAAATCTACTAGACCTTCGTTTAACGGAAATTTCTAAATTTTCTAAAAATTTCTACCGCCTTTCTTGGATACTCTTCATTTAGTAATTTTTCAAAATACTCTCCATCTCATTTTCCTTTTTTACAAACATCTTTTTTTTGTCCCCTATTAATTTCCACCATCGAATCCTCGACTTCCTTTCTGTGTTCTTTTTTCTTTTTACACCCTTTTTCCACTACACCACACCTCCATTACATTAGTCTATGCTGCGTTATTACCCTCTCACTAGGAATTTACAATTCTCTGTATTAAAATTAAATATCTAATCAATTAGTTATTTTAACTAAATTATATGATTTTTGATATATAATATAAATATTAACAAAATTATATATTTACAGATCTGATTATTAATAAAATAATTTACTTATTTGGTTGTATATAGATAATTTTCTTTGATAACTTGCACTCAACTGTTTGGTAGCCACTTAATAACAGAATTAAGACAATTCGTTATTCTTAAATATTCTTATTTAGATATTATTAAAAACGTGTATAGTCATACGTTTAGTTTTATTATTTGTTTATTTTTAAGATTTTTGTTCGTAGATTTCAATTTCTGAACTGGATGTGAAATTTGCATATATACAAATTACCCATGTTGTGCCATATAATAAAGAGAAATATATAGATATTGATGACTCTATTACCGAGTTTGAACGTAACCATAATATTAACAGTTTTGTTTTTGAAACACCATTTACTCGTGATGGAACTGGACAGTCTCTTAATGGTCCACGCGATCAATGGAAACGACAGACCATTATACAAAGTATAAAATATCTATAAATTCTAATAAAAATCTTATTCTTTATATAACTTATGTATATAACAAAAAAATTTGGGATGACAAGTGTTCTTTAATGTTATGTAATAAATAATAATTTTTTAGCTGATTATAAATTTCCATACATCAAGAAACGGTTGCAAGTGTGTGCTAGGTATGAAATTGAAAAATTTCCTATACAAGTAGCAATTGATGAAATGAATCAACGCATACACGAATTGAGACAAACTGTTACTGTAAAGCCAACGGACATAAAAAAATTACAATTGCGTTTACAAGTACGCTATTATTTATTAAACGTATATCATGTTGTTCGTTGCTTTTGGAATAAACTAGATTAATTAACTGATAATTAATAGTGATCAAAAGACATCCTTAAAAAATGTTATGTTTAAACAGATTTCTAATAAGTAGCTTTATTACTCTTTAAGAAACATATCGATATATTTTTATTATGCAATTTTAAAAAAATGTTAGTGTACACTTTGTGCATTTATTTATTTATAAAAAATATTCAAATATTTAATATGCAAATAATTTTATATTTCATATGTTAAGCACTTTATGTATTTACACATATATAAACTAATTTTGCAGGGTAGTGTTTGTGTTCAAGTCAATGCTGGTCCTTTAGCTTATGCAAAAGCATTTTTGGAATCACATTCTGTAATCAACTTGCCAGATGATAAAGTTCAAGAACTCAAAGATATATTTAGGTTGGTATATATTATTAAATAACTTAAATGTTTTATAACATATATGATATCCAGTTATATATTTTGTTAATTGTGTCATGAGATAAATCTTCCTAAAACTACAATTGGTTTTAAATTAATTTTAAGAAACTATTTAATTTTTGTTAAAACTTTTACTACAGTGACTCACAATATAACATTGACCTGGTTTTTAGTACATTAAATTGTCTTAAAACAATTTTTCTTTTAGTTGGATTGACATTTTATTTATTGCAAACAAATTCAAAACTCATCTTGGGGGAATTTGTTTATTTTTAATTATACTAGCTTGATTTGTAAATTAAGTATAAGTCCATAAGCTTGGCACATACAAAGCTCTAACATGTATATAAACATTTTAAAAATTTGTTTTTCCCAAAATAAAAGTATATTATCATGTAATGTATAAAGTTGTATTAAAATTTGATTCATATTAAGTTACAATAATTTACACCTTAATAAGTACATGATGTAATCCTTCCGACTTTTCTAATCAATGTACTATCAAGTTATTAATTACAATTTTTATATTAAAAATTAAAATATACTTCAATCTAAAACCTATACTTGAGATTGACAAAGTATTATATGAAATTAATTTGTTTTGATTTTTTTTTTAATGAAATTAGAGAATTTATTAGCACGTGTTTTGATGCATTAAAACTAAATCAAATGGTTGTTTCTGCCGATCAAATTGAATATCAAGATGCATTGCAAGAAAACTTCTTGAAAATGTGTCGCGAATTATCAGAGTGCATTGAAAGTGATTCATTATGGCAAGACATATTTCAAACATGTACATCTGGTGACAACAGCCAAAATTTATTTACTGCCATTAGTGGAACAAGTCATGGTTCCTCAAATGCATAATTCAGTTTTGAAACTTAGTCAAAATTAAATTATTATTATTTTATTTTATTACTAAAATAATGGTTATACATTGTTAAAGAGATCGTATATATATATATGTGTGTGTGTGTGTGTGTGTGTGTGTGTGTGTGTGTGTGTGTGTGTGTGTGTGTGTGTGTGTGTGTGTGTGTGTGTGTGTGTGTGTGTATATAATAGATTAATTTTACTTTTTTATTGCATTTATCAAAATTATATAAAATTATTTATACATTATATAAAAGCTTTATATAAAAAAAGATTGGTAGGTCCTACCTAACAATATAATTTATTATGAAATGTACCTATATGTTATGACAGTGATTTATAAAAATTAACTATAAGTTTTTTTCCAAATTATATTTTATATACTTTATAGACATAATTATACCATTTTTTTAAGGACAAAATATTTTAAAGTAATAATATGTTTTTAAAAAATTATTATTTCTTAATCATTTTTAAATAAAATTGAATTAAATTTGATTACATCTAATCTAATTTTTTCGATATAATTATACCAAGACTCACAAGTAAATTTAACCATAACTCCATGTGTTATATACAGCTCTAATTATCATTTAGAATTTGTCAGAAGTTATGGTTATTAATTATATATACAAGAATACTGGTTAAATATCAATAAATTGTTGTTAAATGTTGAATTGAGTTCAAAATAAAACTATTTTCTTTAGTGAGAATATACCAACAATTTTATCTAAATTACAAATTCCAATGTTTATTTAATGAAAACTTAATTTGCAAAAAATCAAAATTATAAGATGAAATAATAATGAAACATTAAAATGTTTTAGTAAAATTGATTTTTTCGTGAATCATAATGTTAATATTGAAGATGAATTTTTGTCGGAAGTTTTTTTTTTACTTTCTAATTACTAAATTGTAATAATATATACAACAATTTTAAAACTGAAAACATTAACATACAAAATATAACTAATTTGTAATTTAACGTTCATTTTTCAAGTGGTGCATAGTTGAGAAGTTTTTCAATAAGATCAACATGGCCTAGTAACATCCTTCTACAACAATACCGTTTTAAACCAAGAGCATCAAGAGCATCCCTGAAAAGCGAAAAAAATGTTTTAAATTAACAAAATATAATCGTGACAAAATATATAATATATTAATAAAATTAATAGTTGTTTAGTAATAATAAGTAAAAGTATCAAATATCGACATAGACATTTAGACAATGTCTAGCACCATTTTCTGATTAATCATTGGTGAGATATGATTTTAAGATGTTATTTAAAAATAATGACGATAGCTAATGTATAAATACAATGTTTGTAAAATATACATTCCAAAGTCTGTTAAGTAAAAAAAATTATGATGATTACATAGTTTTAACTAAACTCATAAGTTCAAAATGTATACAATTAAAAATGCAAATTATTGACAACCAAAAATTATGGCAAACATTATTTTAATTTAAAGTACGTCAAAATAATTTAATCCGAGGTATATACGAATGCTATTACAATCATAATGGAACAGGGATGGCGGACGAACCGATCGGGACACACTATATTAAGATATTATCAAATCATTACATTAAAAAACAATATATGAACAAATCTCACCCTTCGGTGTATTCTGCTTGGAGCAGACCTAAATAACTCTCCCATTTGTTTGCTATGACTTTTCCGCACGTAAAACATCGGATCGGAATAATCATAATTGCCGGCCTAAGGCGAAATTCGAATGTCGAAACTTATTAATTTCTATTTAAGTACCAAAGATCCTAATAGGTAACGTGACAAAAGACAAATACAACTTTCATCGCAGTACAAACCGTAAATATTTGTAAACAAAAATACGTACGTACGTATCACTGAAGCAAAGCAGTTATCACTTTATATTTTCGTATGCATAATAATAATCCGTGGTTGGATAATAACGCTACAGTATAGCCAATATCTCCATACCTAAATAATTTAAAAAATATATCGTACGTTTCGTTTTTAAACAATGGATTATATGCTCTACGAATTTTTTTATTATCTAAACGACCACCATGTATGTTTGCGTCTTTCCAAGTCTCGTCTCAAAATTATTTCCACATTGTCGCACCCGTAGCCATTTCCATAAAGTTTGCACTTGTTAATTCTATTGTCGTTGATCCATCAACGTTTTGACTAATACCGGTTATCATTATCGCACTTACGCGCGCAGTACACCGTATTTTTTTTCGTTTTGTGTTCTTCGTGTCGCCGTCGTCCTTCGTCTTTTATTATTACCTCGCATATATTTGTATTTAATACATTTTTTATTTTGACGTCTTCGCCGATTGTGGTGTCTTCGTACATACGAAGAACAGGACTCCCGTTTCCGCGTCGTAATTCATGGAAGACGAAACAACTTCGAATAATATATCAATCGCCATTAAATTAGCAGCTACCGCTGCCAGAGAGGCTGCGATTGCGGTAAGAGAAGCGTCAGACGCGGCCTACGTGGCAGCCGAGTTGGCCTCAGTAGCCGCTCGAGCATCCACAAAGGCGTTAAACTTGGCTGCTGAAGCAGCGTTTGAAGCCGCGAGGGTGTCAAGACAATCAAATAACGAACTGGACGACTAGCCAGTGACGTTGCCATGATTATCGCCACGCCTGTAAGTATCAAATGATTAGACATCTTTATTATTACTTTTTTTCCAATTTTTATTAGTAATTAACAAAGGTACAATTAATACATAGGATTGGAATACGACCAATGTAGGATTTCTTACCAAGCCACATGGCAGCAAAGTCGATATATTTGGGACTACTGTGTACGAACCAGCTGAAGACACTTTCTTAGTATTAGATGCTCTACAGTTAGACTTGGAGCGTGTAATTCGTAGTCGGTTGTTTCATGATGCCGCTTCATCTACCAAATGTGGACCATTACTAGTTGTCGAATTAGGTTGCGGTGTTGGTCTTGTTATAACTGCTCTAGCCAAAGTACTAAACGACAATAAAGTATCTGGCATTGTCGGAGCCTACTGTATGGCAGTTGATTTGAATCCAGCAGCATGTCTTGCTACTGCCCAGACCTGTAGACTGAATGATGTTCAGGTAAAAATGTATTTGATTTTGTACAAATTATAATATAATTATATATAATACAATTATATACATTGTATTATCTGTTTAGGTTGACATAGTACGTGGTGATTTATTGACTTGGATGAAAAATGTTGAATTTGTTCATGGCAATCGTTCAGATCATCTGGATTTATATGGTCCCATTGACGTATTAATTTTCAACCCACCATATGTGCGTGGTGTCGATGGAGAGCAGGCACCATCACCTACAAAACTAAATATTTTAGAAGAAAATATACAAGACCATCAATTGTCCATGATGGCAAATGCTGCATGGCTTGGAGGTGGTCCAAATGGTATCGACGTGCTTCAGAGGTATTCGATGTTCCGATTTCAAAAAATCATATTTATTGTAAAATTTGATTAATCAAGTTAGGTATAAGTTTAACAAGTTAGTTATATTATGTTTAGTTACAATATTTATAAATGTTCAATGTGACCCCCCCCTCCTTACTTGCACAGTACACATCTAAGCAATAATCAAATTCCTCTTAAACATATTGAAGCATTTCATAATCGATATTTCATCAACTATTAATTAAATCACTCCACTTGACTAAGATATTGGCAATCGATTAAAACTATAACCCCACTTTTCAGATGGTTGGTATTTTGTTTACCACAATTTACAAGTATAAAATTTATTGTTTATTAAAATTGAATGAATCATATTAGAACACAAAATATATAATGAATGTACAGTTGCTAGATTAAATTATATATTGTATATTGAGTTTAAAACAATGATAAATATGTTTTTGTTGATTTATTTTAAAGCCCATTCCAATAATCGAGCAAGATGTTTCTATTGTATTATATCTCGAGTTTCCCATTTTATTTGTAAAATGTTTTATTTCTATCTGTATTCACCCTAACTGCTTCTCGAAGTTTATTATTAATTATTGTTTTTTTTTTCAATATATAGGGCTTTGCACCAAGCAGCTGACATGTTATCAGAACGTGGTGTGTTTTATGTTTTAATGATTGATTATAATTACAAAGCATTGGTAAAAAATGAAATATGTGCTCGAAGTGAACACGGTATAGAAGAACAAAATATTAACGTAGAAAATTTTGCCGATTATATACTGTTAACAACTTACGGTAGTGCCCCAATATGTAAACCATTAGCATGCAGACGTCTTCTTTCTCGTCAAATTCCTGGTGAAAAATTGGGCGTGTATCGTATATATCGGCCACATATTTTAGATAGCATTAATAATGATATTTCTATTCCGTTGTAATTTGCTATTTTCAATTATTGATTCCTTTATATATTATATTATATTTTTTATATATTCATTTTTAACGACAGTTTTTCTATACTTTCATATTTGAAAATAAATGTATTTTTGTAATGGTTTAAAATTAACTTCCTCAACAACTAATTAATCGATGAATTTTGTTAATATTTTTAATAATTGATATTTTATTTGTGAACAGTCTATTTTTTTTTTTAATTTTATATTATTTATTAAGATAAAAAAAATTTTATATTAAAATAGAATATTAATATTTAAATATGAATAAGATAATATTATTTTATTTTAAAATTGTACAATGAATTTTTTTTTTAATTTTTGTCTTAATGATGTGGATCATTAATATATTTATATCGCAATTATTGATTTTAACGTATAAAGATCAAAAATATAAATGTCGAAAAATATTTTATTAGTGTTTGTAATTTATGTAATGTTCAAAATATGTTTTTTGTTCGCCATTTTTCACAACTAATGGGATTGGCTACTTCGATACACCATCTTTGTGCACAATATTAGCCAACTGTAATTTGTATTATCACTTTTGACCTTCCATTTCTATTTTACACATCAATTCCTTTGTTACTTATAATCGCCATTACGTTATCACTTACTTTCTTATCAGACGACTTACAATACAACGACACACCGTTTGATAATAAATGACAACAAAGTACTTATTTGAAGACCAAATCTCCGTATTTATGCTCATCCTTTTAGTATTCGGCGACGTTGCCTTATAAATTCAAATTAATAATTTTATCTAATCGTTTATCTTTTTTTATTAAAAATAAATAATATATAAAGTATAAAAATCGCCATCATAGTCCATGAACTTTGACGAGAGTGAAAACCTGACGGTGGATTATTCTCCTGATGACGAGGAAATCGGTGTCGCGGATCCCACTCGCGATACGTTAGCGGAGGGTCTAATGGCCCGTCTGCTTAGACCGTGCGTCGATCGTCTGGATATGTGTGTTCAAAGCACCAGGTAAATATCGACGGCATCTATGTATTGACATTGTAAATAACATAAATTACATTTTACAAAATCAATTTTTTCATTTCATAAAGATTAAGCCAATTAAATCTCAAGCTCCAACTGGATTCGTTGGCTGCAGAACTTAAAAGCCTATCACTGTCACAGCACATAGTCATATTGCCCCGATTACCCATTGCGAATGATAAAGCGTCCAACTTGCTAGCACCAGTCAATATTGATACATGTACCTTATTGGATGGTTATGGACGAAGATTATCTAGCATTCGAGCCAAAATCGCTGTTGTTGGCAATATTTTAGAATCAACACAGGTATTTTATACATGTATTTAAAAAAAAATTTTTATTTAGCAATACCAAACTCGTAATATTCCATTAAGTATAGAGATTTTTACATTATTTATAATCGATATTAAATGGGATAGTTAATTAAAAGTAACACAATCAAATTATAGGAACGTTTGCGAGCACTTTCTCACCGTATTGGCCGTGAACACAATAACCGACGTTCTCTCCTAGAGCCTCCGACAGTAACTGGAACATCAGAAAAATTAGAATTGGATAATTGTGTAGACAAATTGAAAGACGAAGATTTCAAAAAACTGTTAATCCAAGATACAGAAGCAAAACAAGATGTGGAAAATGTAGATTGTGGAAGATCATTTGAGGAGAGTATTTCGATTGATACACCATTATCAACTTTGGAAAAATCCGAGTCATCATAAAACATGTTCATCAGATTTAATGACGACCCAGGTACGTGTATACAAAAATGTATTGTGTTTTAATTGTGGGAAGAACTATAATTTTGGTATGTCATATATTTTATACCCAAATGTTTAAAACCATTTAATGATTTACATTATTTTTGCAATCTCTGTGTACAGGGTAACAGTATGTGGATATTTATTATTGCGGACCCAGGCGTATGAACTTATGTAACATATTCATTGCTGTAACAATATATTGCAAGTAAACTTGTGCCTAAATATTTAGCCTACAATCACTCTTCGTATAATAATTTTACTTTAGGTACTATATATTACGTATTGTTGTTAACTATATTATAACAAAACCATTTTAGTATGTTATATACACATATTTGTCTGTAAGATTTTTCTTCTAATATATAATATATGAAAATAATATTTATCAACATTTTGTCTTACTTTATATAAACTAATTTAAATTTGAACAATTGAAGTCAGGATTGGCATTACTAATACCAACATTGGACGACATTAATTATCTTAAAGGCTCATTGGGTAAATAATTGATAGTAACATGTGGATTGTGAAAGAATGGGAGTATTAAGAATACCAATGTGTCTTCTAAAATAGATATATAAGATATACATCGATTATAATGTAGGATACAGGTAAAATGACATTAATGTATGAAATGTGATAATAGTATAGACCATATATATTTAATTGATATTTTATACAAATACAAAAATATAAACTTTTAGAAAATTAAAATGTATTTATATTTTAAAATAAGCGTTAAAAATATACATTTCATAAGATAAACACAAATAGCAATAAAAACAATTCTACTATGGGGATGTTTATACATATTATATCACTGACAATTGTTTTCTTACATCCTTTAACTGAAATAAAAATCCTCATTATGTTTAATAATTATTTTACTCGTACATAAAAATATATGTTGCCTAAAATAAAAATAAAATTCTTACACCACGTAAAATTTTGAAAACTGACCCTGCATAAGAAAGTACTTATTTTAAAGTAAATAAATATTTGCAATCAAATTGATTCTGTTTTAAATACATATATTATTAATATTAATTTTGTAACTAAAATTAAAATATAGTAAAAAAAATGTCATCAGTCATCAATTGCATTTATAATTTACTCAAACTTAATGAATTGAAAATAAAGCATTTTCGCAAAACCATTAAAAATTTTAATTATATAGATTATTTCGAAAAATCTATCTATAGAATTATTATTTTCTATAACTACTAATACTGCTATCTCCTAATAATTTATTGTACAATACATATGAATTCAAATAATACCAGATAATATAATACTTGGAGTTTATAAGATCCAATGTTGACTACAACGTAACAATTATCTTTGTAGTTAAAGAGACCCTAATTGTACCAATCTAGAACTACTTTCTCTTGATGTCACTCCTTTAAGTGTATACTCAGCGCGTAATATAATTATTTTAATTTTAAAATAAAAAAAATAGTAAAATATAGTTTATACTTAAAATGAAACAAAATTGTTCCACGTAAACATATATAAAATAAATTTATGTTGCAGCGTATTTTAACATAAATACTTAATTATTATACTAATATAATTATTGAACTTAAGACATCAGTAATATATATTGATCATTATAAATGCTGTCATCTAGTATAACAAAATCTTGTGTACAACTGGTTTACGGCAAATGGGACATGGTTGACCAGAAACCATACGGTCACCACATAATTGGCAAATTCCATGGCCACACATAAATACCATATTTTTTAAACGATCCAAGCACACGGGACATAAATTCTTGAAAATAGAAATTAATTTATTGAAAATGTTTGATAAATCGCATGTTAAATAAATATATTTATATATACCATTTCTTTTAAGTCATTCAATTGTTGCATAAGTTTTTCAACCAATCCTGGAGCTGGCAAATTAGCAGGGCTTGCCACTGTATCCACAAGCTGGTTGGTTGTGGTAAGTTCTTCTGATACCAGTGCGGCCGCAACATCCAACCTTTCCTGTTCATTAATTATCTTGTCCAGTGGTTGGGATACCATATTATTAACAACAGTACAATTATTAGATGTTACAGACAATTGTCTCCTATTATCATTGTCATTAGGGACAGCTATTGTATTTTTGTGTTTGTTGACTACTGGTCTGCTAACAAAATTACGACAATAATTTGTAATTAGTGTATAAAAACAAATATTGATATATAAAAAAATGACTAAAATTAGTGATAAGGTCATACCTAACATTATTATTTTTACTATTGTCGGTGTTACTTTTTGTTGAACATGTTTCATTGGCTCTGGATGTTTGTAATGATTCATTCAAACTGGCAGAAGTTGAGACAGCTGTAGCTTCAATTTTGACAGATCCAATCATCTCTGTCGGTTGACTCTGAGAACTTTCAATATCATCTTGAGATGGTGGTGGAGACCAATTACTGGCAGTGGAATTATCAACAAAACTTGTTTCCGGATCAAAAAACTCTGGATTTCTGCTTTTAGTCAACATTTTGGAACATCCTTTTGAGGATCCTGGGTCACTATTGATAAACTGAATATATGTCTCATATGGTAACGATCGATTGGTTATGTAATGGGCATTCGATATAGAGTCCACATTACGAGCTCGGGCAGCAGCATCACAACACTTAATCAATGCCCGTCGCAAGGGCTGGTCTGCTGGACATAGGTCCAATGGCGTCTGTCCACGGTTGTTGCGTACCCATAAATCAGCACGGCCTGTACTTGCGAGGACACAAACAACAACTGTGGCATTTGGCGGTGGTGACAGAGTAGTAGGTACAAGAGACTGGTGACACAACACAGTATCCAGTTGGGCATTCTCATCAATGATTTGATGACGTATAATGTTCAACGGCTGTGATTTCTTTGTCCGATAACGATTGTCCAATTTCTTTAGTTTATTTTTTTTGGATGTTGCTATTTCTGCATCTGACTGTAAAACATGAAAACAATATATATATATATATATATATATGTACACATAATAATACAAATAATCTCAATGTTATTTGGCTGATTCTACTCACTGAAAAAGTTGAAGGAACAACTGTTGTCACATCAATATCGTCGACTGTGGCACTATGATTACTATCACATTCTGATGAGCTAATATGCAAACGCTTGAATTCGTCAGCTGCTCCAAGAAGCTCGGCCATTAGACTTTGCATGGTAGACACGGGCGAAGTAAACATGTCTAAATATGTAGGGCACTTGGTCGCTGCCATTGCCTGCTGTTCCACAGAACATTGGTCTCCACCCGCCACCAACTGCACTGTCCGACCAGTCATTGAATGCACATTACCATCATTCGATTTACCCGAAAGAATGTTACGCAGTGTTGTGCCATTGGTACCACGAAACTTAGCATGGGAATCGTTGGAGCTATTCTCACTTATAGCTAGCCCAGATGACGGTGGTGTGTTGACAGTTTTGAGTTGCAACAATGTGTGATGACGTAACGCTTCGTGCATGGGCGTATCTCCGTCCTTGTCAGGTATATTAGGATCGGCACCATGGCGGACAAGAAGCTATGAAAGAAACATAGACACGTAGGGGAGACGCGCATGGTTAGGCGTTAATGTTGATTAATTAATGTACCTTGACAATATCGGAATGTTGACGTTCGACCGCTAAGTGTAAAGCTGTCTGCTTGTTGACATTTTGTTTGTTGGGGTTCGCGCGACCACGCTCCAGCAATAACAACGCCACGCGACTGTGGTTGTTTAGAGCAGCTAAATGGAGAGCGGTGTACCCGTCATCTTTGGGCTCATCTACGACCCAATAACGATTATTGTTTCTAGCGATCCAATCTAGCATGATAGCAGTAGCTCTGAAAATACAAAAAAGGTCGTTGTAATCGATGATATCATGAATGAACGTAGCGATGGACGAGCGGGTCATGTTATCCAGAATATAAATAATTACTAATTTTTACACGTTATAATTATTACATTTTATTACGTCGATTGTATAATAAATAACATATATATTGTACTCATAGGTGCGAACAGTTTCACTTAGATATCATTTAGATTCCTTCTCCTTATGCCGAACCAACGCACATGGTGACGGAGAGAAACGTCGACTACCTATATATGATTTAAGCTTAAAAAGTTCTTTGTAATATTCAGTTTAATTTAAAAAATTTTAATATTTCGTTTTATCTGTCACACGCACTGTGCAAACTTCGTTCATTTTTATTATTTAACAAAAAGAATATTACTTTCTTACTGCTTTATTAAACGCAATAATAAACATATATCGAAATACAAGTACACTATCACTTTCAGTATTCGTACGCTTATAACCAATAATTCCCATAAATATTATCGTATTGTATTTAATTGTTCTATTTGATTTGGAGTATTCTACGAAGGAAATAACCAACTTAATAGCGCACTACTGCTAATTAACAGTACGAGTTCTGAACGTCAATCTCATTTTAGAAAGATATTCCGCGTGTTTTCGTATTATATAGGCCACGCCCGAGAATTTGATAAAAATAAGCCCGCGACGGGTTGTAGGAAAATCGCTGCGTGATGACAGTGTCGAACTTAATCTGGGATCCTATTTTCGACTCATAAAAAATGAAATAGAAGTTCGTCAAAAACATTTTTGTTGAATAAAATAATAGGCTAATGAAGAATACAAATACAGAAAAGATAAAAAACTGAAAATTAAATAAATTAATAAAAATCGTTTATAGTAACTTAGTGGTCTATAATTAAAAAGAAAACGGAAGCATTTAAATATAAAAATAACAGGACTTGTGTGTGTGTGTGTGTGTGTGTGTTTGTGTAACAAAAATTACCATAAAAAATAGTTAAATATTATGTAACGAACAAGAAAGCAACCATACGCAGGAACCCTTACAAATATTATTAGTAAAATAAAATATCGATAATACTTAAGTTAAATACAATACAAACAGAAAAAAATAGTAATATAAAAATACAAATTAAATAACACCGAATAATTTACTCTGCAACGTGTTTGAATTATAATGGAATGAAATCGATTGAATATAAATTTATTTCAGTGCTGTTATAGAAATTTGAAAATGATGTATGATGAAAATGGACGTGTATAAAGAATTAATTCCCAAATGGAGATACATAATAATAAACCTGGCGACAATACGATTTCGCAAAGCGAATACAAAGACGATCCTAATGCAAATAATTTAATAACGACCTAACAGATTAAATATAATAACTATAATCGTCTGATTAAAGCTAGTCATCACATCGCCTACGAATGCACGATTAAAATTATTAATTAAGTATATTAAGACCTATTGCATTGTAGGGCTTTCTCGTTACAAACAGTATAATTAACAAAGTTGATGAGTCTATTCTGAAAGCAAAATAATCGTAAATAAATATAAAAGAATTGATATCATAAGTGATAAAACATATTAGAAGCTCACGGAAGAAAAAGAACGATGAAAAATAAACAGAATCGACGGTAATATTTTACACGTGGTTATTGTAAACAATGTATACCGTGATCGTCTGTAAACCTCTGACAAAATTAATGTATATATATATATAATAAATTATATAAATAAATAATAAATAATAAATTCATGTATAATATATAATGTATACAAGAAATCTTTATCGTTATTTTCTCATAGACATGTTCTTAAAATTAAACTGATTATAAAATTCCCTTAACAACACAATTCCAATTTGATTTCGCAATAAAAAAAAACTATTGTTTTCAATATACTATACGACATTCACGTTTATTATAGATTTTACCAAATACATAACCTCGGGTATATGCTGGGGCGTTTTTATTTGATCGAATAACTATATTGAATCGATTTTATACAACCGCACGTCCAATTGGAAACTACTTGAATTTTTTTTTACTTTCTTTAAAAAAAACCGTATGATTCAAAAGTCCGCGACATTTTAAACGTTCTGAAACCGATTATACTTGGTACCTAATTAACATAGATAATATTTTTTTTTTTCATAATATATTTTAATCACATTATTATTATTCGATCTATTGTAGCCCGACGATACAGTTAAAAAAACAATTGTTTGATGTAATTATAACGATTATTATTCAACATATGAGAACAGCCGTGACGTAAATAATAAAAATAATATAACAAATAAGTTTGAAGACAACAGCAATGACTGCATTATAATACAGTATACTATATATATATATACATAAATTTTTTTACATAATTTATATACATAAATAATGCCCGACACAACATGTCTTGCACGTGTGCGTTTAGTTTTTAATTTTTTCACTTAAAAAATTCGAATTGTAAAAGTACCGTGAGTGTTGGAGAATACTTATAAGAATATATTTTTATTTAGAATAAGTATTGGATTTGCTTATACGGATAACAGTAGTAAACTATATATAATATATAATTATAAATTCACGCTATGAAAATTATGCAAACGACCTATATAATCCCTGTTGCCAGGAAGTCGACGTACCCGTAAACGGAGATGACAATAATATTCGTCTCGTGACAAGAGCGTCATTTCAACTTGGGGACAGTTTTCAACAATTACTGATGAAATGGAGTTAATACCAGTAACTTTATTGACATTATGTAATCTGCGTGTGAAAATTTTTATTTTTTTTGACTACGCTGACTAAAAGATGTCCATGAGCGGTAAACATAAAATTATTTCAAACCAAACATTAAATCTAACCCGCAATAACAATAAAGTTTATATAGATAGAAATCCAAATATATAATTCTGAAATTTTAACAAATTGTCCATCAATGACCGGTATTTTAAGTTAACCCGCTACTAAATGATATCCCTGTGACTTGCAGTCTAAACTAGTAGGACTACAAAGTCTTTCAACGTTTCATGAAAATTTTCCTTTTTTTAATCTATGTTTTCTGTACAACTCTGCGTATATATAAAATATTTATGTATGTTATATGCAGTCAGTCCGGTGTTGTATTACCCACTCAGGGATGGCTGTAGCGACGAGCAGCACCACGTGTCCTTCCCCTCCACGGATGCGGCTTAAACGACGCATTTTAAATATACTCGCGGACAAGCTCGTTGCAACGGAACAATATTATATATATACACACAAAGAAAGGTGATGCGAGACTTGCGCCGAGGTTAGAATTAGTGGCGGGCAGAACGTTTATTATTAGACGCGACGGCGCAAAGCTATAACTCTCCTGCTCTCGTTCACATCCGACTTTCCTAAGCTCCGGAGAGATGACCGTAAATGGCAAGCAGAGTGGTAGGAAAGGCACGCGGCGGCGGATATACGTGGTGTCGAGATTGCGCACATCATATATACTCGAGAAAGACCAATGCGGAGGAGCCAATGTATTCTCTTCGGGCGCGAGGTGTATCGGCGAGGCGAGAGAAGAGGTAGGAGTCGGCAGGGAATTTTTATTATAGAACGGGACCGGTAGCTAGCTATAGGAGCGATACGACCACATGGACGGCGCGGAGAGCGCACACCACCATACGTGCGCCATGTGTATGTGCGTGCTGCTCTTATTATAAACACACGTAGTCGGTGTAACGACGGCGACGTCGCATTCCTCCTATACAGTCTGTAAATGCGCCAGAATGTGTACACACACACACACACACACACACATTTGTACACTAGTCGAGTGCAGTCGAAAAAGCAACGACGATGGCGATCCGATTTTATGAAAGTGGGGACGCAGGGTATATGTATAAATACACATGGGAAGAGGGGCGACGGATTACACCGTGCAACAGTCGCAACCAACAAATCTGAAAAACTCGGTACGTGTGCCAAGGCAATCGATCGACTCGTATATAAGGCCGCGGTCGGTTGACTTTTGGCGTCAGTGCTCGGTGGAACGTCGGTGGCATTATCAGAAGAAATGAAGGCTTATGTGTAACGGATGACGAACATTTGTCGTTGCTGCAACAACATGATGGACGACGTGACGACGGTAATATAAGTAATATTATACCATACCCTTATATTCTTTCACTACCACCAAACCGAGTGTAGGTATATTAATATAGTTGTGTACAGCATAATAATAATTGTTAGTCTTCTATTTTCGCAAACATTCTATACGCTTAAATAATGTTTTCTTATTTTATCGAATCGATTGATTATATTACGCGCAAAAATGAAATATACCTATTTTTTATACGTAACAATTAAACTGTTAGTAATATACGCAAAAACGCAATGAGTCGTGGTTATAGTCTCACCGAAATCATGTATACACTATCGTCATATAACTCATTACACACACACACACACAATAAATTATAACGCGATTTCCAAATCGTGATATTGTTATACGCGTCGTCGTCATCCTCGTTGGTGCGTATATTTCATTCGATTATTCAGCGCACGAAACATATACACGCACGAGGAGTTTAGCCCGGTGACTATGCACGGCGGTGTAAATTTACGGCTCTCCCCAACACGCAACGATATTGCAGTCATAAGTTATAGTTGTAGTGGCGGCATAGAAATTAATACGTTTCCAGTTTACACGTCGTCAAATAGTATCGTCATTAGATTAAAATATACGCGCGTAGGGAGTATGGCGGCGGCGGTGGTGTAATTAAAACATATATTACATAATATGAATGTGATGATACCACCCATAGAAATAACCACGATTGTCGCATTCAGAATAATTATTCCGTATCTAATTATATATACGTAATATAAATAGATAATAGAGGCGGCGTATAGAGCGGATCTCGTGGTTTGGCAAAGGTTCGTGTTATAAGTAATACGATGGTACAGAGAGAAAGGATGAGAGAGAGGGACAAACCCGGGTCACTCACCGCTCCGACTGTGAAATCTAATAATAGCGGTACCAAGCCATTTTATTTTTAGGGACGATCCGCGGCTGCCACTACAAGGCATTACTCTACACACGTATCGAACAGTCGTCAGTCGAATATAATAAGGAAACGGTCGCAAAATCTTTCGGGAACGGCGGCGGTAAACACCACGTTCTACACACGCATCTGCCGCGGCACCAATTGAATACCCCGGCATCAGAGTTCCGTACTTCTTGTATATTCGCATAGTGTGCGCGCGCCATTTGGCCGAATTTTAAGACTTATGGAATGTAAAGAAGTATGGAAGCGGGATGCCGGGCGACACGACATTTCTCGATCCCCAGAATATAACGAACAATTCCGTTGTATACGAATGTACACATTTTATATAAGACGTTATTTTTACAATTGTGTTAAATAATAATAATAAATTTATTGTCAACACCTATACGTATATGGCGACACCATAATCCTAAGGTGATATATATTAAAATATATTTGACACATTTTAAATTTTTATTCAATTATTAATACATGACGTACTTATAAATAATTATACAATGCTATAGCGGTGTAATCACATTTATATAAGTATCCATTATTTTAAAAGCTTGAGTGTAATATGATACATAGCCACTATTCGATATAAACTATATATATATATA
>JAIPRN010000382.1:0-47688 GCA_025469175.1 Geopemphigus sp. TES_GeoC_2020 | reverse complement strand
ACACACACACACACACACACACACACACACACACACACACACACACACACACACACACACACACACACACACACACACACACACACACACAAACACACACACATATACATATATATATTGTATATAAAATATATAAATTTGTAATATTATATTACTGTAAAAAGATTCACAATTGTTTATGGTTATGTGTTGGCAATTCGCCTAATCGCGATTTTTTTATGTAACAAAGGTCTACATAACGGAAAAAACCTACTTTTCAAACGCTTTCTAAATAATAAATAATATTTTTGCAATTAGTTTTTTTGAATGAGAGTTGAAAAATTATTTTTAAACACTGTCATTAAGTGTCATTTTTGTGATTTTGTATTATACTATATTAATGAAGATAATTTTTTTTTAAATACAAAACAAACGTAAGTAAATATTTTGTAATAATTAGTATGTGGGCATTAAATACAGTAATATGAAATCATTGGGTTTTTACGCTATTTAATATGTTTAAGTATCTAATCAGGTAAAATACATATGTATATTATGTTTAGGCATATATGTATAGGTAGGTACTTATTACTTGTACTTAATTTATATAATGGGTAATACTAGGTTAATAAATTACTTGAATGACACCGAACTCAAATAATTGATAATCTTTTTGTCGTTGTTATTATTAAATTATAATACTCGCTTATTTTTTGGAATATTACACATATCGTATAGAAGTTATAATTTATTCTATACATTTTCGAGTTAATGATCCGGAATAGCGATTAATAATTGATTAATGGTATTTAAAAAAATGCTTGAACAAATTCATAAAAAAATCAATCCAAACATATGTTATGTATATAAATATTAAGTCGTGTAAAATATTTCCTAATACATATTAATATACTTTTAATAATATTCGCCTTTTCCCTCTGATTTACACATTTACATGTGTTTTCAGATATTATAATCGATTAATATGATAGCCTGTGGATCTTCTAAATTAGCTACAAAATAGATCTTATAAAATATATGTAGTTGTAATAAATAGGTAAATAAATTAAAATACGTCTATGGATAGTTGTTCCTAAAATTTTTCTATAAAATGTGAAGTTTATCATTTGCTTTTAATGAAATGTATTGTTTACCAATTACTTTTACTGTTTATTTTTATTTAATTCATATTTTCAAAATAGTGTATATATATATATATATATATAATTCGCATATTTTTCAATCGAAAGCCTATAATAATAAAGCGTGGTCTCGATAGGTGATTTACGGCCATGATCATAAAATGATCGAATTAATTTCTAAATTTGTCGTAAATAATTTTTTTGATTACGCAAACAATGATTTATGCACAATTGCGCTTTGAAATGTAAGATCAGGTTAATTTGAATTTCCATTCTAGAAATTATTAATTTTTTAATAAATATCGGCAATGTCGTTGTTGTTCTTAAAGGGAATGTTTGTGTCTCTAAGGTGGTTCCACTGAGTTGTTTGTAGTGGCCCTTCACTTTCGTTACCCACTCTTCTCTAAAATAACGTAAACATATACAATACTTGTGTGTGTGTGTTAATGTGTCGTGATTATTCTAATTTTTTCCGTGCCTATAACTACTTGTTTTACAGTTTCATATATAGTTTTCAGTAAGTAGTGGCAATTGGCTCGTGTCGGTGTGATGTATGGTTTTGTGTACGTGACTAGTAGCGTAACATAGTACACGAGTAATAATTTAGTTCGATTTCACCGTTCTCGTGTTTTACGTACATAATTTTATTTTGTCAGTGTGTTTGTGATTGTATTAATAATTGTCGTTTACACACATATATTCCTTCTAGTCCAATCGTATTTTGTGTTCTCTCTTATCGAAAAATTAATTGTTTTACTGCGTCGTAAAGTTTGTGTACTATAGTTTACTGCAGTGGATAATATATATCCCTTTCTAATACATCAAATAATATTCTGATATGTTACGTAATCGGTCTTCACGTCGAATTTAGTTCCTAATTTGTTGGTTCTTTAAATAACCCGTTGAAAATCAGTCGTCCGTTTATACGCTGAAATTCACAATTTCTTTATTAATACAAAGTATGTGGTCAAAAAGCAACGCAGACAAATTAAAAATGGAACTTTCAGGCAAACGAGAGAAGCAATTTCAGCAGTCTGTTAAAAACGAAAAAAAGGTTCAGGATGATAGCGTCAATGTAAAAATGGATTCTGGATTTTTATCAGATGCCAATTTATCAAGTGATATGCTGTCTAAGGAGAATATTGAATATAACGACATAAAATGTGATGACAAACCAAAAAAGATGATAAAAACAACATTGGATAGTGGATTGGATATTGGCGAATCAGATTGTTTGAGTGAATTAGATGTAGACCAAAAAGACATCTGCAAACCATTGTCAAAAATTATACATGATTGGAAGTATTATTTCCAACAGAATGACGATGGAGACACGTAAGTATACAAATATGTAAAATTTTCCATAAGTAATTTTAAATAGTATTACATTTGTACCAAAATCTTTTTATTTAATAGATGTCAGATAATTATTTGTAAAATAATATTATTTAGTTAGATTTTGTTCTAGTGTCTATAAAATGTATCTATGGAAAATTTCTATAAGATTTTGATTGTATTAGTAATATATAAATGTTGGGTTTTCTGCCAGAAAACCTATAAATATTTATGTAATCAATTGTTAATTTCTAGATTATGTAGGTTAAAATGCCAAATTATTACCAATGATATTTTTTGAAGTAATTTTTCACAAATAAAATTGAATTTCATTACCTCTATTTTTCATGATATCCATAGAAAATGTTAAATTTAATGTCTGTCTTTCAAACGATTTCTTATAGGTAAATGTGTTAAAGAATAATTAAATTATAGTTTTTTTAAGATATTATTCTATTGCTTCTTAATACTATTACTAAATATTAACTGATACGTGTTTTATATTCTTAGATACAATTTTAAAATTTGCTTTATTTTTTTAGGCAACTTCATCTTGCTATTCTTCATGGGTATATTGAAGTATCAAAACGGTTAATTGATATTTGTTCAAATTCTGAACAATTAGATGTACGAAATGATGATGGACAAGTAAGTATCTATATGTGTATTTTCAGTTTTATTATGGTGTCAGATATATGAAACATTTAAAAATTAAATTTCATAAGTGTTATAAATATTGTTATTATTTAAATTCAAAGTAAAATTATTGGGTCTCTAAGAACGATTCATTAATGTGCGGTTATAAATTATTTTATTGATAAGTAAAAATGTTTATTCGATTGAATTTGCTTTAAAACAATTAATAGATATTTAATATTTACTAATACTATTTCTCTAATAAAATATTAATAGTGTTAAGTAGATTAGAGCAAGTACTAAAACAACTAGTGTTGATATGTGACAAAAATCTTTATTCAATTATAATGCTTGAGCAGTAGTCATAATGTAAATATTATTTTCTATTAGAATCTGTATTTATTGAAATTGTATGGCCTTATAGTTCTAACCTAATGATCAAAGCTATCGATTATTTAATGTTTTAGTTCCAAACATTAATTTAAGACAAAGACAATGGCCTAAATATGAAATTATTAAAAGCAAAAAGTAACATATTTATAATAATTGAAAATATTTTTATTTTTAGAGCGCTCTTCATTTGGCTGTTATAACAAATCAATGCGAAATTATTAATTACCTATTGATGGCTAATGCTAATCCAGAATTATTAGATTGTAATGGAAATACAGCAGTTCATTTGGCATGTTATAGCGGAAAATTGGATTGTTTAAAAATTTTAGCTAATTATGTATTACTGCCAAAAATGTTAGATATTATAAATTATGATGGTAAGTACTTTATCGATAATGATAATTGTTAATATAAATTAACAGTATTTTACAAAATTACTAATCTCAAATGATGATTATAATTTTAAAATTGAAAATTGTAATAAGTAATAGTCTAATATCTTATATTATTTAATTAAAAGCAAATTTGAAATGATATTTTTTTTGTTTTGTCATTGAATATCTAAAATCAAATTACTTTTATGGACATTAATTTCTGTTTATCAAAAATAAAAATGTATTTTATGTTTTCATTTTTTTTACTAATATACTAAAGTATAATGTATATTATTTTATGAAGTTGTGACAATTACTACATTGTATTTCTAGACTGAGGTATATGTTTTTTCAAGCCATTGCTCACATACCGACATGTAGTGTCTGTTTTGTTATTCATATTAAATTATTATATTTATTTAATTTTAATTTTCTTTTTTTATCTGAGACTTCATTCACTTTCGCTTTTTTTAACTATGTGAACATAAAATATACCCATGGTAATTATTTATTTTCTATTTATTCAAGCAAGTGAATAGAGTTGAATAAATTTTTAAAACTATTACGTTATATTAAAAAAAAAAAATAAAAACTATTTTATTTGAATATTCTTATTAATTTAATGAATTTTACAAGAAAGGAGGAAATACTTTATAGATAATAAGTATTTATACATAAGATTTGATATAATAATACATTGTCCTTGATAGTTCTTCAAATTATACATGGCCATGATTCACTGTCTTTTGTAATGATGTCATGTGTATGAATTCAATTAATTTTATTATTATCTGTTAAAAATACATTGTAGATATTTGATGTATTTTGGAATTATATTGGTTTTATAAAAAGTTTTTTTAAGAAATTAATTAAATTCAAGAGCAACAAAATATACAATATCAAATATATGATTTTGGTAAAATGAGTTTTATAAGTGTTTTCTTAAAACTGTTTTTGGTCTAATTTAGGTTTGGCTAATTGAATTAAATATATGGATCGAATATCTAATATTACAATTATAATACAAAATTTATATAACTATGTGACAAATAAATCAGTTCATAAAATTAATGTTAATATGGTATTTACCATTTGTATATATATGTTTTAATTCAAATTTTTTATCTTATTTGTTATAGGTTTGGCATGTATTCATATTGCAACAATTGCTAATCATCTAAATGTACTGAGATTTATTATTAAACATTCAAGAAATGTCAATATTACAGTAAGTTAAAAATGATAATTTAGTTAACATGTTCATGTCTACATTTATTTTATTAGTCTTGTTTTGCTTCTTTTATATATCATTATGGATAATATGAAGTACACTGAGGTTTTACTTATTTTCACCATTATTAAATATGTAAATGGTAGAAAACAGAAATCTCAGTTATTTGAAATTGATTATCTGTTGCCATTTTATATTTATTATAATGGTTTTGAACATGTTAATATTTTGTTATATAAATATATGTACATAAATAATAATGTAATTAATAATTTTTAGGATTATAAAAGTGGATATACAGCATTGCACTTTGCTGTAGCTCTTAATAGAGCCAATTTAATAGAATGTTTACTAGACAAAGTAGATTCAAATATTGAGAGTTATGCTGGAAAGTTAGCATTTGAAGTTGAAGATGATTATGACGATGATGAAGATGATGATGAAATTGTATGTAAATGTATATCATTTTGTTATATATTAATAAAGGTAATTTTAAAATGTTTGTTACAGTCTGAAGAATTAGTGAGAACAATGAATGTATTTCAGTTATCTAATAATAGTCCAATCAAGTGTTAAAGATTATGTATATACAAATTTCAGTTTTGTTGTTTTATTGAGTCCTAGATTAGTGTCCAGTCAAACATTTTCTGATTATGTTTTCAAAATTTAGATCAATTTACATTATTAGTGACTAAATATGAAATATGACGTGTTTATTTTATTAAGTACTAAATTATTATAGATTATATATTGGTTTTTTCCATTTTATAAATTATAATTATTATTGGATTGTATTTGATATGCATGTTAACTGTTTCTTTTTTTAGCTGTTGGAAATGTACCAAGAATGTTATAACTGTGAATAGAATTTTTGTTGTAAATGACATCCTCGGTTAATTATTTAAAATCAATTATTATTTAAATAAATGTGTTATGTATTAAAATTGCAGTATTTTATTCAAATAGGGCATACATAATCAAATATTTTATTCTCGTGTATAATATTATATTTTATAATCAAATTATGCTAAATACCTTAACAATAATTGAATTATTGGATTGTTGATATAATTTGTTTTGAATTGAAAGGGGAAAATATATTAGTATATTTGTGATAAATTTATAAAGAAAATAGATGATTTATTGTGAATTTGTAATTTATCATAAATGTATGTTTAAATCAAGTATTTTCCATTTATAATGTTAAGAATATTTTAATACATAATCTATAATCAAAATTTTACTACTTAATATTATTTATTTTCTACAATTTTATATTTAATTTGCAACGCCTAATAAACAAATAAATATTTTTCACAGTATTTAATTACTATTAATTTGTTTTTTTTTGAAAAGAAAATTTATTTTGAAACTATTGAGTACCCGTCTGAATCCAAATCGAATAAATTTAACTAATTTAAACACAGATACCCTAATATTTTTACTATTACATATAATATACACATATTATACAATAATAATTTTTTGTTTACAAATTTACTTAAATAATAGTCAAAAAACAATTTGATATTAATGAATTAATCTTGTTAAACAAAAAAAGAAATTTCATATTTACTGATTTTAGGTTAATTTTTTATAAACTGCAAATGTGTAAATGTTTAAATAAAGCAAAAATTTATTGGATGTTTTTACCTAATAACATGTTTTGATGAAGACTATTTCTATACTTAGATAAATTGAATATAGATTTTTAAAGAATAAATAAAAACTAGTAGGATCATTAGTTCAAATATCTAGTATGGGTACAGTTATACGTTATTATTTTAATGGATGTGTTAAATTTTTAATTATAAACATAAAATCTCAATATCATTTAATTATTGTTTTATTTTTATTCATATTCATTTTTGGAGCCAAGTTTTATTTATTTTTATTAATTTCCAACATTTATATATTTTACATAATATATTTGTATCCACGTGTTTATAATAAGAGTTAATACTTAATAACTGGAAGTGTATAGTATGTATAAATTGATGGTGGTATTTTGTTTGATTTTTTAAGGATTTGATTCTAGAGTAAAGTCTACATAGTTGGAAAAATAATTTTGAAATAATTGGACAACTTAATATTATTTTGTGACATTATTGACATTGCATAACGTATAAGTTCATCGATATTATTGTAGTTTTTTTTCTTTTTATTATAATTATAGTTGTTAATTTTAATTTAATTAATGAACTGTTATCAAAAAAAAAAAGTAAGGAACCCAATATTGAGCACAATAATTTTTTTGGTATATTGGCAGCACTGTCCGGTTATTGTTTTTCCTGGTCTCGGTAATTCTAGAAAATTCTGTGACTGTGACTTCTTCAGTGTTTTGCTGTTTGGATTTTCGATTGTTAGTTGGTTTTGATTTCGTCTTTCAGTCTTTTGAGTCTTTTTGTCTGTTGTTCGTAATTATTAATTGTAAAAGAATAAGGTTTGCCTTTTTATAATTATTACATTTCTCATTGTCGTTGCATTTTATTAAAAGCAAGACATTTGAATATGGTGAGTATATTTATTTGTAAAAATGTAACACAATCCTTCTTATTAAAAAAGAAAACAAATTATGATAAACATTTTATTTATATGATTGTGCTCCTTAGTTTTGTATTATTTTATTACTGGAAATTTTATCCTACAATCTATTTATACAATATAAATTTATTAATGATCATTGTACATGTGGTTTAAACATGCGATTATATTGTAGGCATTGGATTTAAAAGACAAAGGCAACGCCGCTTTGTCGGCTGGAAACTATGAACAAGCTGTTGAATTGTATACACAAGCTATTGCACTAGACCCCAAAAATCATGTGCTTTTTAGTAACAGATCGGCTGCTTATGCTAAACAAGGGAAGTATGCAAATGCTTTGGAAGATGCAGAAAAAACTGTATCTATTAAACCAGATTGGCCTAAAGTTAGTTGAACAAATTAATCTATAAATTAATGCCTTTACATAATTTTAAAATTAATTTTTTTCAGGGATATTCGAGAAAAGGAACTGCTTTAGCATTTTTAGGTCGTAAACAAGAAGCTGCGAAAGCATATAGCGATGGATTGAAGTTTGACCCTAATAACCAACAGTTACTTGATGGCTTAAAAGAAGTGAAACAATCTCCACCTTCTTTTGGAAGTAGCATGTTCCCAACAGAAGGATTCTTAAAACTTGCCCAAGATCCTAGAACTAAGGATTTAATCAAAGATCAACAGTTCATGAACTTACTGATGGAATGTCAAAGAGATCCTCAAAAGTTAATGTATGTTTTTGTAATATCGACTTTATATATTATTATTTATAAGTACATTTATTTATATTTGTAGTTTAAAACATATAGATATATTACATTAGTTTAATTCTACAATTTTATAACAATTATAGTATGAATATGCAAGATCCCAGAATTTCAGCGGCATTAAGTGTTATGATGGGAATAAATTTATCGGGAGAAGATGATAAAATGGAAACTGAACCATCTGAGCCAACACCTACGAAACCAAAAAAAGAATCAACACCACCTCCAGCGGAAAAACCAGAAGATGAAGATTTTACAGACGAACAAAAACAGGTATATAGCAGGATATAAATATTTATATATGAGTTTTACAAATGGTCATGCTGTTTTTAAATTTGTTGTTTAGCAATAATAAGAAGTTTTTTGTACTCTAGATAAGTTTTGTCCTTAATATTAGTATTAATTTCATCGATTTATTATTAAATTTAATGATGCGAGCCTAATCTATTATCTTTTCATTTCAATATTTTAGAAAGATTAGTCTTAAAGTTATAATTATTATTAAGAAATGAAATAATTTAAAAAAACTTACGTAACAAAACATGTTTATATTGGTATAGCTTTAAAAATATGCTAAGATTATTGAAAGACTTTAGTTAGGTGAGAACTACCTAATAATTAGTTGATCAATGATAATGTATTTGATATTGGTTATAAACCAATCATATATATTTAGTAATGCCATAATTATATTAGTTATAAACTTATTATTTTATTCCAATATAGCCTTTATTTTTTTCATACAATTTAAATATTCATCATTCGTTTGTTTATTGAAAAGTTGTTTTATTTTTTGTGTAGGCTAAAGAAGAAAAGAATAAGGGCAATGAAGAATATAAAAAGAAAAACTTTGAAGCAGCTTTAGCACATTACAATAAAGCTATTGAGTTGGAACCTACAAACATTACATATTATAATAATGTGGCTGGTATGAGGAATTAATTAGATTATATTATATCGTAACTATATAACAAAGCATGGTGGTAACATGATTTCCATTATTTATATAATTTTAGTTTTGATATCTTCATCAATTATTTAATAAATATTTTATAAATTAGTTTAAATTGTTTACATCAAGTTAATTTCATTTGTAGTTTTCTATTTTCAAAGATATTTGAATTTAGAAATTTTAAAATTTCAATTTAAGCAAATTGGAATGATTATAACATTAATTTCCATAAACTGTGAAGTAACTTCACAATGCATTTTTTTATATTGTACTAAAGATAAATTAGTATTTAATGTTGATATTTATTTTGACTTATTTATAGCTGTTTATTTTGAACAAAAAAATTATATAAAATGTATCGAACAGTGTGAACAAGCAGTTGAAGTAGGTCGAGAAAATAGAGCAGATTTTAAATTAATTGCAAAAGCCTTCTGTAGAATTGGAAATGCTTATAAAAAATTGGAGGTTTGGAATTTTTATTTATACCAGTATTTTTTTTTCGAGAAGTAATTTGTTAATCCTATATATTGTTTATTTGTTTAGGATTACAAAAAAGCAAAAATATATTTTGAAAAATCAATGTCTGAACATCGAACTCCAGAAGTAAAAGGTATCATATCTGAATTAGACAAGAAAATTAAGGAAGAAGAACGTAAAGCATATATTGATCCAGCAAAAGCTGAAGAAGCGAAAGAAAAAGGAAACGATTTTTTCAATAAAGGTAATATTTGTTAAATTTTTAATATTAAATTTATTAAACTGTAATTAATATCCAACTAATTAACTACTACTATAGTGTTTCATATTGTTGTAGGTTGTAAAAACGTTTATCTATTTTTTTTATAGGTCAATTTGCTGATGCTGTTAAATTTTATAGTGAAGCTATTATGCGTAATCCTGATGAACCTAAATATTATAGTAACAGGGCTGCTTGCTATACCAAATTGGCAGCTTTTGATCTAGGTTTAAAAGACTGTGAAAAATGTGTTGAATTGGATCCAAAGTTTTGTACGCATTTAATACGAAACAATTAATATTGATATTTATTTATTGAATTTTAATTTTTTTAGTAAAAGGATGGATTAGAAAAGGTAAAATATTACAAGGTATGCAACAATCGTCTAAAGCGTTAACGGCATATCAAAAAGCCTTAGAAATTGATTCGTCAAATACTGTGAGTGAACGTATTTAATTTTAAAGTAATTCGATTATTTTACGAACGAACGTGTATTTAATTGTATGTAGGAAGCCTTAGAAGGTTACCGATCATGTTCCATAGCTGCAAATTCTGATCCCGAGGAAATGCGCAAACGCGCAATGGCTGATCCTGAAGTTCAGGATATTATAAGAGACCCTGCGATGCGTCTTATACTTGAACAAATGCAGAATGACCCTAAAGCTTTAAGCGAGTATGTAAATTAATTCTGTTATTAATCTAAGTTGAGGTTGTTTAATTGTATAACTCTGTTACGTCATTTATTTTCAGTCATTTGAAAAATCCAGAAATCGCTAGTAAGATCCAAAAATTGATCGAATCTGGATTAATCGCCATCCGTTGAATTTATAAAAGTGGTCATGCCTGTTCCAAATTTCAATATTGTCTTTTGCTACTTTCAGTGCTTATAAATATATATATTTTTTTCCCCAATAATGTAAAATTAGTTTCTAGTGTATGTTTAAGTTCTACAATAAATACAATTATCTTGTACGTTTCGAAATAAGTTAAATATTTCTAAAATATTTTTTCAATTTTTATACCGTGTAATTCTAAATATGTAATTATAAACATAGTGATTATTAATATTGGTACAAATAATATACGTAGATTACATACATTTACCTCATTTACAATCCAATAAAATATTGACCAAGTGTAACATTTTTATTAATATTTATAATTTATACACACTTTAAATAAATAAACGAATAAATAAAATCATACCCGTGTTTTTTTAAATAACTTAAAGTAATGGCGTGGATTTTCGGCGCAATATTTTGAATATTTTTAAGTATAAAGTTTATAAGTTAAAAACTGTAAACGTTATATATGAACGCCGAATTTATATATATAGGAATTTCTTCTCGAATAACAAGTAATTACGATAGTAATGATTGTTCGATGTTTATAGTCTTTGTGTATTAACGTTGTCCTTGTTTGTAGCTATCGTAATAGGAAATATCACGCTATGAATAAGTTGTAGCGCATTAGATTTATGAATTAGGGTTTAAAAACCAATAATTGAACGTTAAGAACGGAATATTTTCATAGACGATTGGAATATTTTTTTTACTGAACAAAAAAAAAAATGGCGTGTTACTGTGCAATATGTTTTGGTTTGAACTTAATTTCATATGGCGTAGTAGACTCGGAGCGTTCAAATTAATAAATATATACGAAAGCGTACGAGATCGGGGAGGTTTTCCTTTTTATATCTTACAACTTGTAGGTATGTTCAACGCGTTTAATATGTATTTAATCTTAAAATTTTCACCGCGTTTAATAAACATAACCAATCGTTCAGACGATCGAACATTTTAATTTTGTTTTACACGATTGTATGCGCGGCGTCAAAGAATAATTTCTCGCTGTCCCATTGATTCTGCGAAGAATAAACCACAGACTTAGTAATATAGTAAGCGCAATGACGTGTACAAACGAAATTTAAGCGTACATAATATAATTTTAATATATCTCTTTAGGAAGAATATGTATATATATATACACACACGAATATATAAATAAATCTTAAAGCGTCTAATCAGTCTTTACAGTAAATCCAGAGATTAAAAAATAACGTGTTATAATAAGTCGAATATATTCTTTTTGTGTTAGAACGAACAACATTATATACTTTGAATGTAGAATTATTAACATAATAACATCGTTAAACTTATGTAAAAAAAGAAAACAGTCTGGCTTATTTTAAACGATTGTGCGAACATAATTAATTCACGATTTCGTTTTTATCGTAACATACGTTCAAATTACGCAGAATAGTAGACGACAATATATACAACAACATGGGTTCCATTCAGTCTTAAAATTGTTTCAATTTTTATTTTCACTCATGAAAATAAATATTTGAAAATCATTTGAATTTTGATTGAATTTGATTTTTCTAAATTATAAAAAAAAAAAAAATTGTACGTAAACGGCGTTTTCTCGGCGTTCGTAATTTTATAATTATTACCAGTCCTTCTAAGGATTTCTTGTTTGTTCTAACCAATTGTTGCCTTTCTTTCGTTCTTCTTTTACTTTCCAACAGTCTGAAAAAAAAAACCGTTTTATTAATAAGCGCCGGCTGCGGCCACTGCGACGACGTTCGGCCATTCTGTTATTATTTACTTTT
Organism: Geopemphigus sp. TES_GeoC_2020; assembly: GCA_025469175.1. Classification (NCBI taxonomy): domain Eukaryota; kingdom Metazoa; phylum Arthropoda; class Insecta; order Hemiptera; family Aphididae; genus Geopemphigus; species Geopemphigus sp. TES_GeoC_2020. The sequence continues at coordinate 34,991 of JAIPRN010000382.1, read as the reverse complement.
CCTTTACGATTCGTTGCTGTTCCATATTCCAAAAATCCTTGAAATCCGTACAGAACGGTAACCATAATGGGAAAAAATCTTTGGGCGCCACTTCAAGCAGACTTTTACTGACTTTCGGTTGGAACTGATAGAATCGCATTAGTTTAATAAACCTGAAAATACAAAACGAAAACGTTATTCGAATACTCGTTTCGGACGCTTAATTGTCGTCGATTATGTATAGAAGACGAATTTTAATAAATCGACTTACAGCTTTTTACTTTCTTCCAGATTCTCTAGTTCATTTTCTAATTGCCTGTACGCTGTAATATTTACACAATTTTTATTTCGTAAACGTTCAAATCGTTTGTTAATCGAGGAAAACGACGATCACATACCCATCGAAATAAACGATTCCATTTTGCTTTTGAACGGTTCCAAGTTGTCGTACGCCGACGACAATATTACTTTATCCGCTTTTTTCTTGCAACCTAGACGAGTAATTAAACGCTTCGACAATTATCGTTATTGTCAATAATAAATATATATGTCGCCCTAACCGGTCAGTTTTAATTTTAATTCCTTAAGTCCTTGTTGCAAGTCGTCAAAGGTTACGTGCGCCGCTCGGTCTACATCACTGGGCTCCGGTACGGGTAATATTTCTTTCATCGGTTCTTTACATTCATAAATGTACGTTCGTACGATGAAATGTAACAAAGTCATCGAGTTATCTACGAAAATCGGCCGATGTTTAAAGAAACGAACAAACGTACTCCTCCCGTCGGGTCGGCCCGAGAGTTATTAATTCGCGGAACGTACGAATACGTAAACGTTCGATTCGACATTTATCTACCTTTGCTTTTGACGTCCCTGAGTTTGGGTAAAATTTCCAAACCGAATCCATCGGCTTGACCGCGTTGCCGATTACCTCCGTTCATGTAATTTCCCAACGCTAATATGATGGCCAACACTTTCTTCAAACTCTCGGAGGTCATCAACAACTACGAACAAATATCGTAAGCATTATCGGATCCACCTCTCCCGACTCCGTCACTATTCGTATCATTACGCAACTGAGTCTCGTCGTCGCGAACGCGTTTAATACTTACGCCCGACGTGGCTTTCATGTTGTTCAATTTGCTCGCTATATTGTTTAGCGCGTCGTTGAAATCGGACTGGAATATCAAGCACGCCACGCGTTCGCCAAAGTGCGGTATTTCGCTGAGCTCGAACAGGAACTGTTCCGGTTTGTCGAGCGGCTGGTCCGGATGAGACGCCATATGAGCTTTAATCAAACTCAGTTCTTCCTCCGTGGCGGCCTACACGAGTACACCCGAGATATTTACGTATCGAAACAACGGCGCTCGATAATTATTACGACATAAATAAACGCTACTTATTCGGGCGACGTACCACTTCGTAAATTTGTTGAAGTACTTCGACGCTCACTACAGACGTATCGAAATTGTAAAGCGCTGAAAATGACGAACCGATTATTATTAAATCGATTCGGCGTGTACGCCGAAATGGATTACCGTTTTCGATTTCGGCAAATTCCAAATGCAAACTCTGCGCTAGGATGCCTACGTTGCGGGACCGTTTCGTGTCCAATAATTGTTTGAACACCTGCGCAAAACCGTCGGTAACAAAATATTAATTGGCCGGAAACGTCGTCCGAACAAACCGTTCGCACTCACATCCGTCTTCTTTTTCTGTTGCACTTTTTTCTTCGTTACTTTCGGCTCGACCGCCTGCCTGGAGAATAGCTGCGAGAACTCGTTGATGTTCGGTATTGGGGCTTCCTCCAAATTGCTCCACAACGGTTTCAAACTGCGGATAATTAAATTTGTCTCGGGTTCGCGAAACATTCCGGACGTTTATATTGTTTTACCTATCCGGCGAATCCGGTGTAGTAGGCGTGTGCGTTTCGACAGTCGGTTCTTTCACGATAACTCTTGTCCAATATAAAGGTCTCATGGGTACCGGCGGATTTATCGGCTTTTTACGTAACACTGTGCAAAATACAAACATCGGTGACTGGGTCCGAAATTCGGTTGTAGCGAACACTTACGATCCCGTTGAGCGTTCCAACCACCCACTGGTGGCGCCGGGAACGGCGTTGGTCCAGTCATTGGCGGCGGAGGTGGTGGAGGACCGTTGAATCCAGATTTGTTAATTACTGGCGGCGACGGCGGTGGAATACTGGACACGAAGTTTAAGAAAAGTGGCGGCGGCGGTGGTGGTACGCCACTTCCGAAAGATGGAGGATTTGGCGGCGGAACGGTACTTCCAACAAGCGGCGGTGGTGGTGGTGGCGGTGGCGGTGGCGGTGGCGGCGGTGGTGGAGTTAAAACGATACTTTCGGATAATTGTGCCGGAGGAGGAAGAGGAGACGGCGGTAGAATAGTATTTTCGGGAAGTCGTGTCGGAGGAGGTGAAATTCCCGATGGTTGTGGAGGAAACGGGATAGAAATTTCGGGTACAGGGGCAAGAGTCGTTGGTAGTGGACGACGTGTAGTAGTAGTAGTAGTACGGCTACTGTCATTGGTCGGCGAATGTAGACGATTGTCGTCGCTATGGACGGCAGTAGACGGACCAGCGTCTGGAGGTTGCGGAACAGGTCCGTCGATATTGTTCGCGGATACTGGAGAATTTGCCGAGAAATCGCACTTGATCGCTTCTACGGCGACTTCGGGCGAACTCAACAGCGATTCGTGAACAATCGTGCTGCAATCACTTACCGAATTCGGCGACAGACCACCGAACACGACCCTATTAATCAGACAGGAACTTTTCGGCGTGGACGTCGGCGACGAGCGATCGTCGTACGTCGATTCGCCGGTACCGACCGGTGTGTAAAACCGCGTGTCGTCGCCGTTACAGCCTAACGGCGTATCGGGCGAGTCGAAAGGACCGTGTTTGGGCGTCGACGAAACGGGTATTCCTTTAGCCGGCGATTGCGTACCGCCGTTCGGTGTTTTCACGGCCTTTTCGTCGGCCCTGTTACCGCCGTTCGTTTGTTTCACGGTCGGAACACTTGACGACGACTGGTGGTCCGTCGTGGACAAGGCCGAGAATTTCTCCGACAACGAACTCGACGACATTTTCCGTCGAATCGGCAAACTGGTCGGTTTGGTTTTAACCGGCGAATAATCCGGCACGTTTTCCACGTTTGACGACAACGTTATACCGCCAACGCCGTTTTTAAACGGTCGCTGAAAAAATACGAACAATTTCGGTAACGAACGGCGGTTGGTAGTAGACGATTTGATTTCTGGTACACGCGCGGTTTTACGGTCATTGTCCGAACGATAGACAAGTTATTACGACGACGTATTATACCTGTTTCGAAACGGTTTTGTTTTGAACTTCTTGTAGTCCGTCCGATTTCGGAAACGTTTCAGACGTTCGTCCCCCGTCTTTACCATTTTCTTCAGTACCTTTAACGAATTAATAAAAAAAAATAAATAAATAATATTAAAACGCGACGATTTAATTAACGTTAGTAGTGCTAACGATAATAACGTTCGTACGTCGCGACGTAATGTAAAACGAACGAACCGTACCGAAACTTTTGTCCGTTAACCATGTTGGTTGACCAATGCGTTTCGGCGACGACGACGGAGAACTGATGAGTTCAGAACGAGCCCAGTAGTACACGAGGTCCGACTGAACACAAAAACCGAGTACACGTTTAATTAGCTTCAGTATTAGTTACGCGTCAGTTTTCCGAGTACCTACGTATCTGTGCATAAGAGAGCACTTGTAGGTGGGCTTATAATATAGTCCGCGACATTATGTTACAATTATGGTCTCGCCGCTGTTGGTATATAAAAAAATAGGCAGAGCTAATTTTCAGCGAAACGTAAATAATATACGTGCCGCGGCGGGTACGAAATTATTAATATATTTTACGGTTAGCGCGTCCCACTCTCTTCCCCCCTACCTTACACACGCTGAGTTTCGCACGGGTCGGAAGTTCGCTTCAAAACTCTCGTTTTTAAAAAACCGTTTATCACTACGAACTATCGAAGAAATAACAAAACGAGGATCAAATATTCATTTCGCCATACATTTTTTATAAATTTAAACCATCGGCGATTCGCCGCGCGTGGTATCACGCAAACAAATTATCAAATTCGGTTACACGGCGACTGTTAACGAAATCACAATGCCGTCGTCACCGTAAGGATGATTTACGTACTTCGCGAGGTATTTTCGTTTCGTATAAATTAGAGCGTAATAAATATTAAATAATAACCGTTCAAGACTGTAATTAAGAGACTACTTGGCTGTTCTAAACCGGTTACAATTTAATTGTTCTCACCGAAGTAAAAGACGACTTGTAAGAGTCGCTTGAAACGATCGATTATTTCAATTTAAATACTTTGGAATATCGCTAGGAATAATAGAAACAACGGAGCATTTAATTGATAAATCGGAAAATATTCGTTACGACGAATTCAGTTTTATTCTGTACATAGAGCGGACGAAAAATGCATAAATAAAATTGAACGGTTACGGCCGGTTGTGTTATAGGGCCAATAAATTACACAAACCCAAAAATAAGACCGCTAGTGGAATTTACTTCCGAACAACGTTCGTATTTCCAACGGAATCTCTCATACATATTCAAGACATATTTTATTGTTTTCCTACATACATTTAGCGAAATCTCCCACACGGGCGCACGTAACATTCCACCGTAGACTTATATTAATTTATAAACGGCGTATAAAATAAAGTTACGGATATTTTATATTATTTGTTTTACGACCAAGAGTTTTCTCGCGTAGATTTTTACTGCACATATTATTAGTCAACTGTTGGAGAGGAAGGATCAAGGAACTATGAAACGTACCTAACTAACATAAGTGTTTGAGCAATATGAAGTGCTGTAGGCGTTCGGTATTTCACGACCGTCTATATTACATTCGTATCGAGTCAAAATTACTAATCAGGAATTACGAGACGCGAACGAATATTATTTCCGGGTGTTTTTATGGGTCACGCCGCGAAGATTATTAATTATTCCAAAGTATATAAAGTAACGACGAAACTTACGCGGGGTCTGTCAAAACGTACTTTTCCGTGTTTTCGAGTAAACAAACATATTACTAGGAGCGAACATTTTCTCGAAAAGTGTTTCGTCGGTTTAATATGTTCGTCGTCAACGTATTATATATTTATGTAATTTTTCGGGGGGGTATCAATTTATTATTAACCTATTAAAACTATCGTCGTGCTTGTTTGAAATTTGTACGTATGGAGGAACGTGACGAAAGCGATCGAACGTTTTTCGTTTGTTTCTGGGAAAATGGTCGTGAAGGAAAACATACGGTTTTTCGTTTATCCGTAGGAAAACGACGATCGGTGCCGATATCAAAATGACGAACAGCTTATTTCAGGTACAACGAGGCGGGCGAAAAGCGGCGTTACACTTACTCTAAACAGGTCGCCGCCGGTTACCGCGGCATCCTTGTCACGTAATTGTTTAATGACGCCCGCTGTTAACAGATCCGTGCAGATCTGCGGCAACAACAGCCGGGCGTCCCTGCGCCGTTCATCCGTGCCGAACGACGAGACTAGCCAGTTCACCAGCACTTGGCCTGCGGTACACAAAACAGTCGGTGAATATGGTATGTGTGTGTGTGTGTGTGTGTGTGGAGGGGAGGGGTGATTGAAAGAAACGACGCGTGTCCGCCGTACGCGTATATGAGTAGCGCGGTGTTTTAGCCGTCAATTATGCAATCGCGCGCCGGAGGTGGGGAGGGAAATGGATAATCGTCACCGTTGGCGCTTAAGATCCGGCCGAGCGTTTAGGATAAATTTAAAGCGGAACGTCACGTCGCGCGGCAACGTGTGCGATGATAGTTCGAACGCGTTTCGGTTATAATACACACCGGGGAATATCGTAAGGAACACCGCCGAATACGTGCACGGGAACAAACCGGGAGATCCTCCTCTACGTGTTACGTACGCACAACAACTGTCGCCGCGTAACGTGTAACGTTTTACCGCGAGAACCAATTATCGAGGAAAATAATACCCGATGGCCGTAAACGCGATCATTTTAATAAATTCAAGGACATTTTCGACGCGAACGTCCATCGAACACGGTGTACACATACGCGCGCGTGCGCGTGTGCCAAATATAAACGATTCGACGCGAAAAACAATCGCGCGAAATTCGATTAAGAATTTAAATAGTAGTCCACCTGTTAGTGACCATAATCCGTTCACAAACGTTATACGTTTTTTTTTACGATTATTGGCGTACGACGCTCATAAACTGCATTTAAACGGTTCGCAATAGGATATACGGCGAAAATTCGCGGAACAGGTTCGTAACCTAATCTCACTCGTAGCTTAAACAGCCGAGCGTCCGTCTGTCTATACGAGAGCGGTTATGCTTGTAGTCCATATTATTACGTATTCGCGTATTTGTTTATTTCGTTTTAAAAACACGACGATTTTAACGACGGAATCGTCGGTATTTTCGTTTTAAACGCCACGGAGGACGTAAATACGGCGGATACACGGTGATTAGCGTTTTATGTTAATCGTTTTGACAATTGTGCAACGCGATATTAAATAATTAGACGTACACGGTGTATATAGGTATTGGATTTCTATAATTACGATTTATTATATTTCCCTCAAGGACGAGTATTTTAATATATGCCTACCTAATAAATTATTTTAATTATTTTTTAATGGTTGTCGCGAAGAAATAACACGCGCGTCATACGTCAAATCGAACATTTCGAACCGTATAAATGATCGCGTTTCCGTCATTTTTGTTTGAAATATGGCGTAGTAACGTTTTATACTTTTAACAAATATAATTATCTTTTGCTTAGGGTCCGTATCAACACGACGAAACGGTAGTAAAAACGAAAACAAAGTTTGTTTACTTCAACGAGATGTTTATATACTGCGTAGTAGTACGACCACACGGTCTGGATCCACTAACCGCTTACATAATGGCGAACGAATAAAGTACACACGTCGTATACGACTATTATAGTACAAGTATGAGTAGTATTAGATTTATTTAACCGTCGAATATTCGATATATAACCATCGACAAATCGTTGTAACGTACAATTTCAATATTAATCCGTATATATATATATATATATAAATTTGAATAAATTAAATTCCGTGAAACGTAAAATTACGATCGTGTATAATATCTCGATAAATGTTTGAAGACGCGGCCGCGTAGGTAAAGTTTTTGGCGGACGTAATAAAAATAACGAATTTTTAATACACAAATCACACGACGTTGGTAAATAAAGTAATAATTTCGATAAAACTTCGGCGTGGTAAACAAATTGACGATTTCGTAACGGAGAGTAACCCACGTGTTTAGCGCGAATATATATTTCAATTCTCCGACGCAGCCCGTTTACCGTAGCGTATCGCCATTACACGGTATACGTCGTTATAATCCAATATTATTGTGTAAAATGGAAAGTTCCGTAGGGAGGTTACAGATAGTAAAATTCCAGGCCGACTTTCAACAACGCCGGATCACGACGACGCGACGTAAATAAATGTCGATAATTTCACTACCCACGTTACGGTTCGAACGCTTCGTACAATCTTTTACGCGACGAAACGTGTTCGATTCGAATGGCGCGGCGGTAACGTACCTCGTCGGATATAATTAGCTTTTTTCTATTTTTTTCAATTATGTCGTCCGCCGTTTATAAATGATTTCGCTTCGAATTAAACGGTGTTATCGGATTAAAACTATTCCGTATACGTGATCGACACAACCGATGATCCGTGATGATCGCAATTTACGATAAGTTTCCCAACTAATGTTACGGCTATTGTAAATGCGGTCAACAAACTACGCCTCGAATACACAACGCGATATATTATGACTGTAGGGCAGGGTTTGTAACATTACAAATACACGCCGTACGTTGTAATTAAATCCGTCAATACGGCATTGATAGGAGTACTGAATGTGTTGTAAAAAGAAAATTGCTTTTATTTTAATCTTAGCGGCGTTACGGCCGTGTCTTTTAACACTTCGTAATAAACAATAATTTCTCACGCAATCGCCAGTAAATTATTCGGTCGACCAAACAATGCGGTGGTGGTCTGAGAGTTTGTGAACGCGATTCATATTTCGGTTTTGTTTTATTTCCGATTACGTTTACAATACGCGGGCGCCGTAGTCAATAGTAAAAATTAGCCCGTGGTAAATCAAAAAGCGTAACAATTTATGTTGAAACTAGCCGCAAAAGTCGCTGACAAAGATAGTCGTAGTTTTTTTTAATCGTTGTCATTATTGCTGAATTATAACGTTACGTTACTTTTACGTATATTTACCGATAGATTAGAAAATAAATCGCTTAGGTAAAAATAAAATTACGACGTTCGTTTTGAAATACGCGTAAAGAATTCAAACGCGATTTTTATTCGACGCACTTACGAATCGAATTGGACGTAAATAAAATTTAAAAAAAAACGTAAGGATACCAAGTACTAAAAATAACTCGTCTGTGTAGAAAACGAATACGTAAATATTTATTAATAATTTTAAAAATGTACAGGATTATTTTCTTTTCGAAAAATACCGTATTTACTTTTAAATCAACGTCCGTACGAAAAATATATCCACTAGAAGATAAAGAACAAATAGACGTATTGATGCGCTCTCACTTGTGCACTTTACACGCCTGTCAAGTTTATACGTCTGTCAATGTTATTACACGAACAATACATTACTAAACTAACCGTCCTACTGAAATCATAATATTATTTAAACTTTTTTATTTGGTTTTTCGTTTCTAATAAGATCAAATTTTTATTATTTAAAACGTCATTTATTTTAACAAAACAATAACGTAACAAATTTATTTTTTATAATTTTAATTAAATAAATCGCGATTTTATAATACATTTTTTTAAAACGTTAATCGTTAGTTTCATAATTGTTTATTGAATAATATATATTTTGAACGATCAATTATTATTTGCAAGAGTTACGTTTCAATTTCAAAGAAATTCTCGAATATTTTTAAATTCTTAAATATGAAAATATTCTGGTCAGACCGTGAAACTGAAGGAGAACTACGTTAACATTACTTCCTCAAGAGTCAAGTCGTTATAATAAACGTTTACATTATTTTGTTCGTGTTTTCTAAAAACTTAGAATTTCGTATAATAATATTTATCAGACACTAAATTTTTTTTATATATTTCTTAAAATTAAACATTTTAGTTTAAACGAATTTGCTGTTTAATTAAGGAGTTTATTTCCTATAAATAAATATAACTTCCCCTAACAAATACGTTTTTAGTTTATAAGACGTAAAAAATCGGAATTTATATATTATTTTGGCGTTGTATATTATACATTATTTTAATTAGTATGAGAGTAAATGCTATATTCCTCAATATTGCTCGTCTTTATTAACGCGGTTAAATTTCAATTTATTAGTATAAACGTCGTTTATATCGAATAATACTAATTGATTTCAATTTAAGTTTATAATATATTATATAATCGACTAACGTAATCTAAAAACGAATAACTTTTCTATGACTTGTTGGCGAATACTGAATTATTGTAAAAAAAAAAAACAATTAAGTACTATAGATTATTTTTATTATGACTAACTTGGCGGAGACTAACCGGTCCATTTACGCTGTGTGTCAACAGTATGAAAAAACGAGTTTTCAAGTACAGTTGCGACTGTTTTACTGCAATTATTACGACATATTATCAACACCTTTGGGATAAGATAAAGATGTATTTATATATTATATAAATTACGTTACAAAAAAAAACTTAATTTAATACGTAACATAAACCGTAATATTTTAATATTTAAACGATAAAAAATTAATTTACAATTTATAACAAAATCGAATGATCCGGTTTAATCGAATTACTGTCGAATTTAGAATATTATTGTGTTGAAATCGAAGGCTACCAACTGCAGTCTATATTACCGTAAAAAGGATTCCATATTTTCGAGACATGTGTTCGCAATATGTGGTCAAAAATCAGCTTATACGTATAGTATTTACGCGATAATACAGACAACGCGAGTGTCGAAACCGTTAAAATATATTATTAATGAAATAGCCGTTGTTGTCCTAAGATTCGTGGTCGCAAAAGTTACAATAAATAAGCACGATAGGCTAAATTACGAAATATAACGTCGTCGTACTATGCGAAAAACAAACGAAATTTAACGAAACTTAATCGTAGTCGAACGCGCGCACTCTTTGTTCGTTTACGGAAAAAAAAACAAAAATTAAATAAAAGTTCGTTAATTATGATTACGAATAATCAAAAATATTACAAAAACACCGTGTGGATCGTCCCATTGTCGGAGAAGTCGCGCGAGTCAGTAATCGATCGACGAACGATCAAACGCAAACTGATTAGTGCCTAGTGATTACACACCATGTGGTACGCGGTAACGACGACGACGACAACGGCTATAAGAAGGACGACCACCCGACGGAAAACGGTCGTTCGACGCATAATAATATAATATAACGTTAACGACCAACACAATACGCATTATTGTATACCTTTTGGACCTACGCACGACCCAATAAATCTCTTTTCCTTAGATCACGTACAATAATAAGGTCTTTTCTGTGTGCATGTACGCGTATTGTACAGACAGCGTTGGCCGACTAAAGGAGAGGGATGGAAGGAGATCTTTCTTTCTTTCTCTCTCTCTCTCTCTCACTCTCTATAGACCGACCGATCTACACACGTTTTATACGAAACTGCCACCCGCGGGGTTTTCGCACGCGCACGCGTGTCAAACTCCTCGTGTATAGGATGCATATAGGTCCGGCCACCGACCATGGGACGACGAGACCGATTTCGAGGAGGTGGCAGTATCGGTGGTGGTTATAGAGAGGGGAAGGGGGGTTCGAAACATGGTCACGACGCGCGTCGTACCTATAATATGTCCGTTTTTAGGGAGGCGCGTGCTGTAGCGTGTTCGACACGAACAAAAAAAGGGTACGACAAAAGAAACACACGATTATTTTTGAAAGGGAAAAAAGAAATTTTCGATCGTGATCGCGGGGCCCGAGCGATAGGAATGAATAAATAATAGCAAAAAAAAAAAAACGTGCGTATGTACCGGGCGATGACGGACGTATCACGCGCGCGCGTGGCGGCGACGGCTACGATCTACAACTGCAGATAAGCAAACTTTGATAGACAGGCGACGATGGCGCACGCGCGCGCGCCTAGTGTATATTACACAAGACGCTCGCGATCCAAAACGAAAGACGATCCCCTGTCTGTCTGTCCGTCCGCCTGGATGACGACGGTTGGGAGAGCTGCTGGCCAATCCCCCTGAACGAGCCGACGGAATTTCAACGACGTTATTAAAATAGAAAAAAAACCGCGTAATAAACGTACGATAGTAACAGGGTCATCGATACTCGACCACGTTTCGAACGAAATTAATAGACGACGCGTGTTTTTTCCTCTCCGTTCCACATATTCATCTCGTAGTAGATCGACCGTAATTGATTTATACGACCGCGCGAGATCGTTAAAACTGTAATCGCGTACACGAGTATCGCCAACATAGATAACGCGCCTCTGAGTCGCATAAATTGTATGGGTCCGTGCAATTTTATTGGCCGTTCGCGGTTTTTATTTGCCACACGAATCACGTGAAGTATAGGCTAAGATTAGTCTCTTACGGGTACACGCCGCTCTTTCTTTTCTCACGTTTGGCCGTTCGGACGGCGTTATTAGTGTACGATAAAATACTATTGCAATAAAGGAGACGACTTGATGCAAGGAAGTAAGTACACATAATCGATTCGTAGGATTATTTCGTTCAACAAGACGAGAGATATCGCCTATCTTCTAGTCGTTTTAAATACCTTGTAATACCGCCGTCAAGCGTACGTCGATCGTATTTAAACACGTAAAAGTCGAATTAAAAAAAGATCTTAGATAAAACGAATGTCGAAAATCGACAATACAATAAAATACGGTGATTGACGTTTGGCGAATATTATGACGTAAAGAATACGATGGATTCGTTATAATTAACGTTGTATCGAGACGCGATAAGTACGTTATTTGAATTATTCTTGGGAAGAAATTAGAAAATAGCGGTGTTAAAATGATCGCGCTAATACGATTTTTGTGTCGTAGAATGTAATATTCGTTTATTGTTCAACAGACAGACCGCAATATTGATAAAGTTAAACGTTCGTACGTAGGCGTAGCCGCCGTAGTCGTTACCGATAATTTAAAAATAAAACTGCAAAATGTAAAATAATAACGTCAATCCAACATCAAACGTGGTTAATGTTGTATACAATTTTCGTACGGAAGCGACGCCCCTTGACGATAAATGAGATAAATAATTTGAACATTAGGAAAACCATATGACCTCCGTTACAAAAATAATAATATTATTGTAATGACGCGATACGAAATTATCGAGCGCGTAAAAAGAAAAATTGTCAATTTGCTAAGGCACGATGTGTTACGGTATTATCATGACGACGATATCTCGCGTTAAATAAGTTATACGAGAAATTACTTCGGGAAAAGTACTTGAACGTTTATACCCAAGACGTAAATGCTTATTGGCTATTTAGCGGACTTATTACGCGACACGGATTTAACGAACGGAGCGTCGTTATACGCCTGAAAAATGTTATTAGGAAAGAAACTTTCCGTACCATCGTACAACGTTGCCCGCTCAATTCGGTAAAAATGCCATGGTACGCGAATGGCATAGAAAATTAGACTCCGATTCAGACTGCACGAACGGATTTTTCATTATCGTCGAAAAAATCACAATAATATAATTTACCGAAACACAGAATACAAAAATCCTCGGCAATCTCATACTACGTCTATAGAAAATAGAGGTTATTGTTTTCCCACAGTTATTAAAATCGTACACGAGGCGGTGATTACTGTTGATCTTTTTTTTTTTGTTTGTTCCGACGTATTTTATAGTAGGTTTCTTCCAAGGCTAGCCGGTGTGTCTTTTTCCTTTCGGTTGCTCTCCTCGTATAGCCAAAATATAATCGAAAACCGGTTTCTAATAAAATGCAATTCGACCGGCGGCGGAACATCGCGCAGGCATTTATATATGTAACACGACGTACCACACGGCCCGTGTTACGAACGGACCACTTACCTTCGAACTTCTCGTGATTCTTGAAGTCCAACTTTTCCGGCACATGTTTTGGTCGCACTGGCTTTTGTTCTTTGGTGGCCTGGTCCAGCGTGACCTTGGCGACCCTTCTGAGGACGTTCCCGTCCTTGGGACCGTCGCCCAGTTGGGAGGCGTTGCTTCGTTTGACCGAGTCCAACTGTACCTGACCTGCGAACAACAGACATGCATCAATCATGTAGTTATTTGGGCGTATTAAGTTACACGGGTAATCGAAGTTTACACACTACACCGTCGTTTTAATGGTACATTTCTTTTGGTAGGTATATATAAACGTATTACGATTACCGTACACGACCGTTCGAGTGTTATTATTTTACGATAGCTGATAAACGTAACACAACGATATCCAAATCACGAGTTAATACAAATAACGTCGAGGGCAACGAGATTTTGTTCGTCGTTCTTGTTTTAGTTTAGTTATATCGGACGCGAACATATGTCGATCGATTATTTGGCTTCATGCATGATATCATTGTAAGTAGACATAAGAAACGACGTTTATTAATCGACTTTTATTCGTATTCTTTAATTTTGTTTGAAACTTATAAAATTTAACACGCGTATAAATAGTCGCGACGTTTGACACTCTTAAATTATAAATATAGTTCTTCGAAAAATCTTCGAAGCTTTACGCGAGTAATTTTACGAACTATAATTACGATTCTATTTTCCATACACCCGCCGAGGACTACGACAACAGTGTACTAAAGTCTCCAGTCTAAGCTGTACGTATAATATATATATATATATATATAAACAAAGTAATTTCTTATAAGTATCTTATAGTATCAATAAGTACTAGTATTGCGTTAATGAATTTGAACAATGTTTACCCTGTGACACTTAAACATAACTGTATGTGTTGAGAAAGTTTACACGCATTATACGCGGTTTAAAGTTTCTTTCGTTTTATTTATATGGGAAGTATTAAATTTTCTTAATTTTAATGTTTTTTCTCACGACGCTAAAAGTACTTAGACCTTATTTAGCCCCATTAAGATATTATTTTACTATTTACCGTCTAATTAATAGACTGTAAAACGACTGAAGCAGGTGTTATGATCGTAAGGCGTGCCCCACCTACTTCGGTGCACAATCCATTGTTAAAATTGTTGGTATACATGTCGTATAGAAGTGTTCGTGTTCGAAGCCGTAGTTCCTGTACTCTCACGTTTATTTATTGTTTAATGTGTTCAACTCCAGTGAGAACCATCGGGGTGGGTTAGGAAAAAATTAAAATACAGTAATAATCCCGCGCTCCTTGTATGTGTAGTATGATTATCCATGATTCGTATCAAGGCTAGGCGTGAGAGTTACAAATATCAAATTAAAAAAACCTCGAGGCAAGATCGGATCTCGATTTAATATTCCTATTATTATATTATATTTTATGAAAATGTTTATGAAATGGTATTTTCGTAAATAATAAAACTGTAATTAAATACAAGTTTTAACGGGTACGAAATGATTGTAATAAATTAACTTTTAAATACTCTATATAATGTACGGAATATTTATCATTCGTTGCATATTTTCGATATTGTATATATATATAAATACACACATATTTCGGATTTAACAACTACGAGAAAGACTAGGGAGAGAATTAATATCAAATTTATGGGTTTCATAACTCAATCAAATGATATACGAACCGATTAATGTATTATATGGATTTTATATCGTATCATAAGATTGTACAAAAATTTAAAAACGAATTGAGGGCTAAATTCTCTTTTCTATACATTCGCCCTTGAAAATAACTAAGGTTATATCATTATTATTTTGTAATAGTGTACTTACGCCGAGTAATTACTTGTGCTTTCGTATTAAGCGTTATATTATCGTAATATCGTTAACGCGATTTAAATGTTATATTTTGACGATATTAAAAATGGGAAAAAAGAAAGACGAAAACGAACACGCGTGATGACGACGAATCAAACGCTTTTGAGAAAATTAAAAAATGAGAAGAAAAAACCGTCGCGCGTCGTCCTAATTTCATTCGTTCGCAACTATTTATAATCTACTGAATGAAATACTCGTATCTGGATAGAAAATATTTATCTTTCAAAAATAAAAAGTATATGAACATTGACCTTTAGTTACTGAATATTGTTTTATTGTCGTAATGTATTTATCGAAAAGAAAATGTCCATATTTTACAGTTTAGGTTATAATAAAAAAGTATTTACATTTTCGTTGGAAATTAAAACCACTTTACGTATCGATAAATATATTAGTCATTACCATAGACCGTTTAGTTTACAATTATTTTGTTATTACGTCAACTGCCATAGACGAAATAGAATTTCCAGGAATTACGGAGATATTAGTAGAATCGTTATTTTTTCTATTATGTATTAAATTATTTAGCCGTTTGACGTGTAATGGTCGATCTTTAATATTATACAAATTTATGAATTGTTTATATCATTTTATTTACTAAATTCACCAATTTTTTTATCCGTTTGTATTGGGAATCAATGTTTTATAATTATAGGTTAGTACATGGTAATTTAGAATAATAGCCAATAGGTGATACTAACTTAAACACTACAAATATACGGTAAAGAAAATGATTAAGGAGATTCTATAATATTTTATCATCTAAAATTCGTTAATTTTTTGTCCCGCAGTATTTTATGTTTATTTCTAACATAGCAGCAACCTCCCGTTGTAGTCTTATACTTCTATTTAGATAAACCTTCTTTGTTATTTTCGGGGTAATAATTGTACATAATATAATAATAGCAATTATCGTAGTTGTATTAATAAATTCAAAAATATTAGTGGTAAGGAAAATGAACGATCGTTATCGATGGATATTACAAATGTTGTGCAGAATTTAGAAATTGGTATTTCAGTAAATCATTCAGTATATCAAAAAAAAAAAACAAAAAGGGAAACTAAAATCATAAGCGTTCTGTTGTTCTAAGAATGTGCAGTGGAACACGTGATTTCTTCGTCCGTGCATCGGCTGATTAGGTGGTAGTCTGGTCCACTGCTTATTATTTTGCTGTTTCATTAGCATCGTTCAATGGACTTTAAAGTTACAACTTATCGTGTGAAATAATAGCCTCATCCAAGCGTTTCTATATAGTATGTAGAATTCCGATTTCGTGAAAAATAACTGTAATTATTTATAATAGCCCATATTACCATATGGTTATATGGTCTAGGTACAAACATTTTATATATTATATAGACGTCGGGTTCTTGTATAGGTATAAGTATACATAAATTACACCTAACCATAAAGAAAACCTATTTTTATTTTACATTTATTTACGCGTAGCATTTAAACGATAAATGATTTTTTAAACGAATTTATACGTAAATTGGACAGTAGTATTTTTATATACCTACGTAAATGATTTGTTCGCAACATGGTGTAGAAAAATGATTACAAATTAAATTTACCAACACCCGAGATAATTAATTTGACCACTATAATGGAATAAACTAAGTCATCATACTTACTAGTGGAGTGATAATTAATAAGTTAAACGTTAATAAAAAATACGCTATAGATAATCTAAAATATGTTTGTGTACCTACTTGAGTAAAAAAATCGACTATGTAAATATAGAATTGTTTCAATAGGATATCTAAATTAATAACGTATATAGTTCATTAAAATTTGATACGCGCGTACTTGTATATATGATATGGTGTCAGTGTGGAAAAACAGAATATCGAATTTCTACGTGGCTTCTTATATTCGTCAATTACGACAAATACTTATTGCCGAACATAATCAAATTAATGTTCGTCGAACAGATTTAATTTTCGACGGTAAAAGCGATTCGCAATAACGTACCGTTTATTCGTTTGTTTACGGATGACTTAGGCTTTACATTTATTTTCGTTACGAACGAACGAATAACTTGAATCACCGCGACTCGCGTACGTATATGGTTATAACTTTACAAGTTATGATGTAAACGATTACGTAACAGTGCCTGTATCAGTTTTGAAATACCGGTATTGTGCTGAACGACATCGGTGTTATTTCTTGGCCGTGATTCATGAATAAAATATACGCAATTTAACGAAATATCCGTCTTTATGCTTGCACTTCCATACGCGAATAATACGGATAGATAGCTAAAACTATTTTACCCGAAGAAAACGCAATTTTTCGAGACGCAAATTTAACATAAAAATTGTACATACGTGACGGTCATTGGCAAACGATATTTATAAGCGTAAAATCGTTTCAAAACCACCGGATAATACGATTATCTACGAAACTAGTTTGGAACGCAGTTTTCGTTGTTTGTTTCATAATCTAAACGCCAATGCCCATAAGTTTTCTGAATTGTATCCGTTCCGCATAGTTGATTTCAGCGGTTTAAAGACGTTATGTTACATCGGTCTTTATTCATTGTGTGTGATCGACGGGCCATTTCAGTTTTAGTTTTTACATGAGAAAAAATAGTCGGATTCTTTTTCTTACACGCGCGCACACACACAAATATACGTATATATAATACCTATGCGTGTGTGTTTTAAAAAAATTGATTTAACCATCCGTCTCAGAATTCGTCTGTAATGTAATTTCATCGTGGTTTCTCCAACACACGATTATCGGACATACCTAACCGCAAATATCCGAAAACGATCAGCTTTGTACACGGAGAAGGGAAGGGACGAAGAAAACGCTGGGCAAGTAAATATTGTATACATCACGCGTGATGTGTTATTTTTTCGTAGGAAAAATAACTAACTATAAACGCGAGACAGACGATTATTTCCGAAAGAAATACATACAATGCAAAATCGTATTTTACGCTGAGTGGTCATATACATTATCGTCATGGTGGTAGTACGTTACGTTCAATAAATTCGATTTTTTCTATTTTTGACATCGTCGGATTGATAATAGAACGATAACTTTCACTTTGTTGGAATCGAAAATTTAATATGCCCGAAAAATTGATCCAATTTCACTCTCGTTGTAATTATGGTTTCCTAGAAGGCTTAGATTTATTTCGATATATACGTATACTTTAATTATATAAAAATAGGTAATTATATTGCCCGGATATCGACTAGACGCACAAAAATTCGTCCGCGGTTTTGTCGCTTTCACTGTTTACTATACATAATTAAAAAATATTACGACCGTGATTATTTCGACAAGTTATGTAGGAGTACGTACATCATACATCAAATTGTAAACAAAATAAGGGAATTAAAATTAATTAGTATTAGCCAAACAAACGGTACCATTTATGATATAAAATATTGAGCGCCTCAAACTATACATTTGTTGACCGAAAATTCCTTATCGTAAACCTAAAGAAACGATACAGGCAACATTAAAATGGCCATTAAAAAGAGTCATTTTTTATCGTTTCAGTTTGACTTTGAATTACACCATCGTGTATTTGTGTGACTTTGTAAAAGGTCATTTCCGAACCAATTTTTATATTAAGTGTGTTATTTGTTCGTTCGAAAGTCGGAATTCGAAAAGAAAACTAATTGAAAATTAGCCCTCCCTCCGCGCGTTCGAGAGACAATAACGAAGGTTGTCGCTATTTAATAACACGAACAGATAGGGACGTTATTAATATCGACAACGATAATACGACGTTTGAACGAAACACGCGTTTCGGACGAATTTCAGAACGAGTAGAAAATAACAATAATACGTACTTTACCGTCGTTATCGTACGGGGTGCTGTGGTCGCATTGTAGGTTGTAATTGGAACACGTCCGGAGTTCGACGGCGCGGAAAACACCAGCGATATTTGAAGTATTTTCGCTCCCGTCCCCGATGGCGTTTCACGAGTAGCGCGCGCCCCTCCTCCCCCCAAAAATTTCCGAAAAATCGAATTTCCGTGACGAACGACAGTGAAATATTCCCTCGACCGACCGACGTCCCGGCAACCGTTTTCTCGTCAAATGCGCGGCGCGCCCGCGCGCGCGTGTGCACTGCGTTAAGATGGGCAACGCGGTGCGCGATAATACGACGGCGGCGTGGTGGCGTTATCAAATTCAAGGCAACGCACACATTGACCGCCGACACACATACGCGCACACGCCGCAGTTGCGTTTCCACGCATCTCGCGTAATAATACATTCAATAATACATTCAATGTGTCATCGTAGTATAAATAACGCGGCCCTTTGGGTGGGGAATGTAAGAACTCGGAACGTTTGGTCAGATAACGTGTGATAATAGTCACACACGGGAGTGTACCTTGTTCACTATGAATTTCTAGCTATCGATGTGCCTTTGTACGTAATACGGATTGTAGATTGTGAGCGAGGAAGCGACGAGTAGAGAAATAGTACGCCAGTGGCCGATGTCATTCCGTTCGTGTGTTTACGCAATTACGTACGTATATGTATGTATGTGTGTGTGTGTTTATACACTAAGTATATCGAGTGCGTGGAAGAGTAAAAAACCACGAGTTTCTTTTTTTCTAATCCAAATAATACGAATGTTTGAACGAGTTTAAATATTTTTTTACGTGTAATATACGTAATATATATATATACATATGTAACTTGTATAACTATTCGTAAACATGCCAGGTGCACCACACCATGCGGTGTCTGGAGTTGAAACGCTTCTATGAAAAAACCACGTTTAAGTAATTATTACGCGCGATTAATACGAACGTATAAAGAATTTAATTACACGAATAGTCCCGAGTTCGATTATTTTTGGTAGTACGTCATTCGTAATAATTCTACGACGACCGCCGACGCGGTTTTCTAGTAATGTATTTATTTATGCTTGGTCGGGTTACACGAAATCACGCGTATTTTCGAAACTGGAGTGACGACATATTTGCACGTAGGCGTAGCTACGGGGATCGGATCGGATTATCGGAAATGCGTCTAGTTCTGTGGGACGCACACTCGCTTTCTCTTAGTCCATTCGCGTCAGTCCCGCGGTAATTAGAAAACGAATTAATTACGATTATTTGAATAGAATTATCGAAACCGAATCGAATCTAGTCGGATTTCGGGCCCGACGCGTGTAGTGACCGTGATACCTAATACAGTTCTCTGTTTTGTGAAAATAATCGTACTCCCGAATTTGGATCGCGAGTAAATAACCGTATTTTATTACCGACGGATATCGATCAACGGTTAACTATTCACCTCGAGTACGTACGTGTTGTACGTTATTAATAATATCGACGTATAAAAATGTCGCTGTTTAATCAAACGTTCTCTTACTGAGATACCGAAAACGCGTACATTTACGTACGTTCGTTATGCTTAAATTTAACGCGTAAAATATACAAACAAAAGGTGTACACCTGTTAAACTTCCTTCCCTCTCCACTGGTTACGTCATTGGGCAGATAATAAACGATAGCGTTTCGTAAAAACTATCGGCATTTTACTGCGCTTGGCTTGGCGTTTACCTTTTTCGTGTTCTAATTATTGCGTTACCGTAGCTTCCTGTGCGTATATTTTAAAATGTATACGATATAGGTACGTCATTTTTATAACGGCAATTTATTTTTATTTTGAGTACTTTATTATTATATATTTGGTAAAATTTCGTTGTATTTTTAGTTTAATAAAACAAAAACAAATAATTCGATTCTATCGTACGAATAATGTAAGAGACAATTATAAAATTATAATTAAATCGATGTCATATGTTATCTCGTTATATTTTTCTATCATTTGTATCTATTGTATTATACATCCGTTTTGCGTATACGATTCGCCGAATAATATGAAGTATATTTTTTTTAGTAATGACCAACGAATGTAATAAGTGTTTTTTCTCTCCTTATTAATCATTCTCGTATAAAATTAAATTTTCTAAAAATAAAACGTACAAACAAATCACAACGTAATTATTGGGATAACGTTAGTTCTTTAATTTTACAGTACATAATTCATCTTATTTCGAATGTACGTGACGATCAAACAATGAGATATTTTACAACGTTTTAAGTATCATTTTCCGTACCGAAACTTCTTGAACCAATATACGTACTAAGGATTATACAAAAATAAACGGTACTTCTTTGAACTACTACGCGAGAATAATTTATTATTGAGGGTCTAAAATAATAATTATATGATTTATGCGCTCAATTTTACATACGTCTGTCGCCCACTCGTCTAAGATATACATCTCTTTATTTGGTACCACTACTGCTAATACTATACGAAATATGAAAGTAGGTAACCATTTATTATCTGTTCGATAGACGTAAAATTTGCGGGATCCATTATTTACAATAAGCTATTTTTGTTTCGTTGGTAAAAATATGATTTGGTTCATTGCGTAATAAGTAAATATATGTATATTACATATCAGTATAATTTATTACTTAAGCCAGGGGTCTAAACACCTCCCTCATTTATATCTTACTAAATGTTAATTATTCATATTTCTTTTTATATCCTCGGGCACGTTCGTATGTGTCTAGACAGTTGAAAAGCAAACTTGTTATCCCTCAACATCATCCGTCATAATGAACATATAAACTCCGGAATAAACTAATAATAATACTTTTATTGTTTTTGGGAGAAACATTATTTCGTAACAATTTGTTTTATTTTTCGAGAAACTCATTTAGTTAATAAACACGCTAAAAGTGTTTTATTCGATATATTTATCGATTCGTAGATATTGATTTAACCCAACGTATTGTATCGAGAGGTTATTTGTTCTATTTTTTTTTCGAATTATTTGAAAGAAAATTAAACGTAAAACACAATTTTACACGGTTTTATTTTTCGAATTTCGTTAATTGCGTGGAATGTAACAGTTCATAATTATTTTCAAATTTAAAACAATAATGCGATAATTTTTTGTACGTTTAAAAATTATGAAAGAATGACAGGTACTACTTAAATATCCATCCAAAGTTCGTGCTAGAAATGCAATTATGACGTGTACACTTTGATTAAAAAAAAACTGCGTGCGCGCAACGATAATTTAAACTCTCCTATAATTGCTTTTTAATATGGAAAATTTCTCGGCAACGTGTTGCCCTCCTACGCACAAATATATGTTATTATGGTTTCTTATTACTGTTGTTAACTGAATGTGTGTACACGACCGGACTGGTCGTTTTTTTACGAAAATGATACTTTCCGTAGCACACTAGTACGATGATTATAATAATACATTGCATTGTATAATGGATAATGGGTTTTACAATTGCGCCCTTGTGTGGTCCTCTCAATGGTACGTATATGGGAAAATAACGAGAATCAGCGATCAATTATTTTAGTTTCATACATCCCCGATGCCGTCATTTTGAACGCGTGCCAAAGAATCCACAAACGCAAACCGTTCAAGTTCCTAACAATTTATGGTGATCGATAGGGCACTGCGGGTATTTAAACTTTTAATTAGTTCCGCAATCTGGAACATCGGTGCAAACATATTTTATAGATTTATTCTCACGCGACCTGCATGTCGTAACGTTCAAATATTAATTTATAACGTCGATCGATTTACCAGATAGTCGGGTGTATATTTTACTTATATAAGTATTCTAATTTATAATTATTTGAATTTTTACTCGAAATTTTTGAAACAACGTTTAAAAAAGCCTTCGAAACGTATAAACAATTAAAACAATTTATAACATTTTTATATATATAATTTTATTTATTTTTATATCTACTTTTAATAATTTTAACTATTATATATAAAATTATTTGTTTTCATAGGAAAAAACAATTAATCTATTTATTTATAGAAACGAATAAATAAAATTAAACGGAGCTTAATAAACTATAATGTAATAACGCGGTATGTTTGTAAAATTAATTTAGTAAATATACATTAAAAATAGCGACTTTCAGCGTTGAAAAATAGATTTTCATGAAATACGCAAATTAAATATGCTTATGAATAGTTCACTAATTGGTATCTATAGGTAGGTGCAAGGTACTAATTGTAGGATTGTGATAGTGTAGATTCAGTAAAGGACCTATTAATTTACACAAACGTGTGTTTTTGTTGAAACAATTTTTTTTTGTGAAATCCATCATAAAACGTTCCATAGTTTAATTTTGTCGCTATTGAATAGAATGTCTAATGTTTCTCAAACGTAGAAGTTTCAAAAATAAATATAAAAAACGACTATTAAGCAATTTCCACTTAATTGGACGAAAACTTTAATAATTATATTTTAACTAGATATATAACACTGTATAGCGTATAATAAATAAAAATAATTTGTACGATATAATTTATATAATAATTTCGGTTAACGATAAAAAAAAAATTATTTTTATTGTAACGCGGGTTATTTGTATGACCATACGTTTTTATATAAATCGTGTCGATATTTTTAGAAATAATTGGAGATTATTAAGTTTCGCGCGTAAACGTTTACACAATAAACGTGACTGAAATAAAAAATAACAAAAACGTCTCGGTTTTTTTTTTTTGTTACACGTATACTATACGGATAGATTCCGCCGATTGACACATTTATTTTTGGTTATTGAAAAAAAGAAACTAATTATACCTTTATTTGGAAGGGAAACAAGGGGAAATCCGATAGATGTATAACGTACCTAGTAAGAATGGCTAGGGTTGTTCGACATATTTATTTTAAAATTTTCTATTCGTCGTAAAGTCGTTAAACTTCGAGTAATACGTACGGATTAACGTCGATACATTTTCGAATAAAAATAATACCGGACAATCGGCGCACAATTAAAAGCGCCTCCCCGTATACGTATATATAAATACGGATCTCGTAAATAGGAAAACGGACTTACCGTTGGCGACGGTCGATTGTATTTTGGTCGGGTTCAATTCGACTTTGCGGTGTTTGACAATGGTGAACGCTTGGCGAGTGGCGGCGGCGGCGGCGGCCGTGCGCCCGGCACTACCGCCGATCATTTCGCCGCTGTTTACCACCATGTCGGTGATGATCGCGGTGCCGTCGTCGTCCGGTTCGTCTCTGGCGTCCGAGTACACGCTCTGCGGGCTAGTCAGCGTGTCGGCGAACACTGAAGAGTCGTCCTCTTCCGAGGTACTGCAGGCCGCCGGCTCGTCGTCGTCGTTGCGGCGATGTTGTTGATGGTCGTGATGGCGGTGGTGGCGGCAGCGGCGTTGCTCCTGCCGGCGCTGTTGTTGTTGTTGATGCTCATCCGCACGACGATCGGTATCGTCGTCGACGCGGGCCGGGGGAGTCTGCTGCCGACGGAGGTCACGACTGGTCACGGTCACGTGACCCACCACCGCCGCCACCTCGTCGTCGGCCGTTGCCGCGGGCGCGACTGGTTTCCGTAGCGCCCTCGACGCGCCCCCCATCAGCCAATCCCGAGTGCCGGTCGCCAACGGCCTTTTGTTGTTCCGGCTCTTCGACGACGCCGCCGCCGCCGCCGCCGAGCTTTGCAGATTGCCCATCGCCGCCGCTTTTGCCGCTCGGTTTCACCGCGGCCGGTCCCGTGCCCGGCACTATGGTCGTTGGTCAACGACAATGTTAACGACGACGTCCCGTCCGCCGCGTCGGCGGCCCCGGCGACCCCACCGGATATCCTCGCCGGACGACACGCGCGTCCCGTCCAACATTTTCCGCCGTGGTTTCCACTCGAATCCGCCTAAATCATATTTTCGTAAACGGACGTAAATTAACGCGCGTACACCGGAAAACCGTGCGCACGGTTCGTGGACAACTGTGCGTGATTTACATACTGATCGTTTCAAACAGACTGTGCTCGCCACTCGCTCTTACAATCGTCCGTAGATTTGGGCGGATAAAAATCCGAAGTTTAATTTAAAACGAAATATTCCGCGAAATATCTACAGCGTTATAACGGTAATAACGAACGACGAAACCTCCCAAATGACCGTGAACAACCATTTGAATTTTATCGATTTTGTGTTTCGAATTTTTTCCCCTCTACACGTGTCGAGTACGAATCCCACGGTAAAACCCTCCCGCCTATTTACGTTACACAAACGCGATGCAGGGCCTTTTGTACGTTTTTACAATACGTATGTATATAATAATGACGGGTATACGATACCGGGCCGATACAATATGTATATAAGGGTCACGACACCACCTTGGTCAGGGTTAAGTTACGTTAAATATTTTTTTTTTACGACAATATTATTTATATTCGTTTTCGGCTCGACGTCGGCATAGGTGTTTTGTATAACGCGTTTTATTTTTAAATATATAAGAGAACAAAACGTCGACGACGAAATTCGTTTCGTCGATGATATTTGAATACGTCTTTACGTCGGAGCGATAATAGCGCGGATAAGATAAACGTAAAATTTTGTTTGTGGTAATAGCGTGGTGTATTTGTCGTCTGATGACGGATTCACGTAGGAATGATATCGAAAATTATAATATTTGCTTTCGTGTTAGATTATCGAATTTTATTGTATAAATCGATTTCGATATTTTTAAACAGACCTTTTTGCGAATCTTGTTTACCGTTTGAAATGCGGAGCGCAACGAGGAATTTATTAATCTTGCAAATACGTCGTTTAGTCGTATTTTGTATGGCTACGAAATTCGTGTAATCTCGTAATTTACGGATTGGAAATGCATAACAGACGGTATACATACATAACTTATAATAATTATCGCTATTTGTTAATTAATCGAAACGCGTATCTAACGTTTTAGCGTTATTGAATTTTCGTTAAATAATTGAAATATTTGTCGATTTTATCGCGAAATACTTATTGTCTTACAACGGTAAAAAAAAATTTCGAAAGCTCCCAAACGATCGTTAAAATTGACGTATTTTAGTGGTATTGATTTTGTATTGTTTAAATTGTTACATTGTTATTTAACGATGTAGAGGATAGAACTAAATACAGCGTACAAGTACATTTTCGTTATTATGATTATAAACGTAATTTAATATTTATTTTTCTACGATCGTACTTTTACTACGCAGTTCGACACAATATGACGAATCGGTTCAAATCTCGTCAGTCGTTCGATGTAATATCTCGGGCCAAAAGGCGAATGATAATATATCTTTACCGGACATTTGAGTATATTATGTTAAAAATTGCCGATCATCACGAAATATAATACGTACACGGTCATTCAATTAAAACAAAATTTAAAAAATACTCGGTCATCAATTATAATAAAAAATAATAATAATAATACGTACGAGTCGGATGGATTGAATGCGTCGTGCGCAGAGGGAGAGAATACCTCATACAACACCTGTTACGATCGGACTGACAGAGACGTGATGCGTGTATTTGTATAGATGCGAGCTGAGACTTAACTGGGCGATCGGTATAATATAATTATTATGGTCTAACCCACGCGGGTTATCCGACCGACCGTAGTGGACGGAAGGAACGCCGGGACTGAAAACCTCGACACAACCGAAGTGCCGTTTCGCTGCACCCATTTGGCCCCGTCCGAAAAATCGATAAGGGCGGCGACAGACGAATACTTACAGTCAAACGTGCCGCGTATGTGTGTGTTATTGTGTTTAAGTGTTGGTTACGAGAAAAAAAATTGTGCACACAAATTTATTAATATCGACGGGTTTAAGTAGTTACCGCTACACAATTTTCGTCGTCATTACCCCAAATATGTTCGAAAAAGAAGTTTTCATTATATTACCAACTTCCCTCTCCCATTTACAATTATTGGCTTCTTTACAAAAAGTTTCTTCTGGCCAACGTACAACACATTTCAAACTTGATACCAGTATCACCGAAATTATCACGGGTGGTGGATGGGGAATAGAGGGTGACAAACAGGATGAAATCCTATCAGAAAGGTACTGGAAAAAACATTTGTAGGCACAATTTCGAGCTTACTTAAATAAATCGGCATACGACGTGCAATGAAAATGTCGTAGTCCATTAATGATATTTCAACAGATAAAATTATTTTATCGAGAAAAGTTAATAAATCGAAAATGACGAACAATATACCATAAAAGGTATAGTTGTAAATATTGGAATTTCTATATGCGATTCGAACTATCGTAATAGTCGTTCTTGTTGTAAATAATAATAATAATAATAAATATTATAACTTTATAAATAATAAAATTAATAATAATTTTACAAATTAAAAATCGTATTTAGTAACCTTACCTAACCGTCACTGATGT
The DNA here is from genome assembly GCA_025469175.1 of Geopemphigus sp. TES_GeoC_2020. Lineage (NCBI taxonomy): Eukaryota > Metazoa > Arthropoda > Insecta > Hemiptera > Aphididae > Geopemphigus > Geopemphigus sp. TES_GeoC_2020. The sequence continues at coordinate 7,717 of JAIPRN010000382.1, read as the reverse complement.
CAATTGTCGATATACATCGGTCAGCATCCACCGTGTTGTGCGCATTCACAGTATCATATATATTTGAATATATCAAATACGAGATGATACGCGGAAAACGCGCGCGTCACGGTCCCGCGACAAGATTCGGACGGTACATTTCATAAATATTATGATTGTTGGATTCGATTGAATTATACGTTACCGCCGCGGTCCTCGTCGTTCTGCTAGTAAACGTGCGTCTCTAAATGATACAAAAAAATTAAAGCATGTCGTTTACGCGCGCACGCGTGCGACACACATCCATCACCATAAAGTTGACGTACTATTATGTGAAGTGTATTGTTAAAACGCGACACACATGGTCAAACCAATTAACCGGATTGACTATCGTCGGACACGGGGAGACCGGTGGTATAATTTAAATATCATATATATATATACATATATAGTGTAGTATGAACGTATATTCATATAAAACACGTTTGTATAGTAAAAAGTGTACACCGAGCAAATATTATTATTACGTCCCTGGACTGTAATTATGCGAACAGATCGTCGTCGTATATTCCGAAAAAAACGACATAATTTTCGTCGAACCGACTTGTTCCTCACTTGCGTCATAGTCGACCGCTGTGGGGACTCCCTGCCGTATTTACTATTTATTGTACGCGTTTGTTCTTTTAATTATTTTTAATATTGACCGTTTCGTTTCTGGTTGGTTGTAGCCGCTACCTAAAATACTTTATAATATATAACGTACAAACTGTGTACACCTTTATGTATAGTACATTATTTATATATATATATTTTTTTTTATTACGGCGCTGTAAAACGCGTTATATAATGTAAACGTATTTTCGTACAATTAAACGTTGCCAAGTAATGTCGGTTTTATTATGGACAATATACAATACACGCATGTGCGTGTACGGAGAGCATAACGAAACCGCGTACGTAGCGTTTGTATACGAATATATTTGCGTTACTTACGGTATATCGGCGTACGGTAAATTAGAAATGACTGTCTAAACGGTATATATAGCGCACATAGTTTATTTGGTCGTCGCGAAATAAACACCGACCGATTCGCTACGCGAACAATTATAGTGCGAATATCGTCGAACGACATTTAACTTCGGTACAATTAACGCGATATGACTGACGTAGTGTATCGGGCTGTTTATGTTTTAAATACTGTATCGTTATCGCCACATTTTGAATATAACAGCTCAAGTACCGGGAAGACAATTAGTAATAAACGACTTACTCTTCGACGTATCTATCAAGTCCAAATTTGGATAAAGAAGATTAATATTTATTTTGTCTTTACTCGGGGAAAATTAAATATATTTACGCTAAATACACTGCCGAATTATTTCAATACCTAAGTTTCAAAATGTTAAATAATTGTTTCGTTAAAATCGATAAAGCTCGGTTTATATGGGCAATTTATTAAACGGGTATTAAATACAATCTTTTATCCCTGTATAAATCCAACGGCGTTTGGGGTATGCAATTTAAACGCATTGTTTGAATACGTACTATAATACAATAGTTAATTACTGAACTTCCATAAATTAAAACAATAAAAAGGTTTTATTACGGTTTGATTTTTAACATTTTAAGTGTTCGAATAGTTATTACTAATTTAGTAAACGATGATTGATTTATATTAGGTAATTATAATAATAATAAAGTAATTATTGGAACAACATTGTTATCTGATGATTAATAAGTATTAGTACTTAATATTTAAAATTTTTATTGATTTGTTGACTCCGTAATGATTTAATTAAAAATGACGTATTTACGAATATTTTTTAGGTAATACTCAATAAAAATGTACTGGAATTTTGTATTGATAATTACTTGTTTACAATTAACGTGTTGTGATATTATCGTACCACCAACCGAAGGTATTTTGGATTGGTGGCAAAGCGCAGTAATTTATGAAATATTCCCGATGTCGTTTAAAGATTCAAACGGAGATGGACTGGGCGATTTTAGAGGTATTTCATTAATAAGAATCATCAATATTGGTTTTAAACAAATTAAAAATATACTACGTTGCTTTTTTTTTCTTTAGGCATTATTCAAAAATTAGATTACTTAGTAGATATAGGAATAAATGCAATTTGGCTAACACCATTTTTAGAGTCCCCGTTTGAATCTGGTGGCTATGACATAACGGATTATTTGAATGTACAAAAACGATTTGGTACATTGGACGATTTTAAAGATCTTTTAGCTAAAGCACACGAAAAAAGTATTACGTCGATAATTTAATTTTAAAAGTATACGGTTATTATATAAACATTTTATAATTTATAGATTTAAAAGTTATGATGGATTTTGTTCCCAATCATACAAGTGACAAACATGTTTGGTTTAAAAAATCTATCAATAATGAAACTAATTACGCCGATTATTACGTTTGGAAAAAAGCAAAAAATCAAGACGAATTACTGCGAAATAATAGCGTAATTCCTATAGTACCAAATAACTGGGTACTATGTTTATTTCTTAAATAATTATTAATTCGTGTAAAATAGTCGAATGTTTTCAGAAATATCGATGTATTATTGATTTATATTAATCAAATAGGTACTTATAATAAGTTATTTAAAATTTTCAACGTGAATTTAGAAAAGAATTGATGGTAACGGCGAAGATGACTCCGCTTGGATTTGGAACAGTATACGGAAAGAATTTTATTTCACTCAATTCATCACAAACTTACCAGATTTAAACTTTCGTGTCAAAAATGTTCACGTAGAAATGAACAATATTTTAAATTATTGGTTAGAATTGGGAGTCGATGGTATCCGAATTGACGCTTTAAAACATGTATACGAAAATACAAATATGAAAAATGAACCTATTATAGATAAAACAAGACCAGTAAACTACAATAATTTAAATCATATTTATACTACAGATCAAGACGAAGTGTATGATTTGATTAATGAGTGGCATTTGACCCTTAATGAGTTTAAACTAAAATATAATAGAACAAGGTACTATAAGTTATTTAAAATTGTTGACTAAACATTCAAATTGCGTTATAACATTTAGGGAATTGTATATAAATAATATATTTTAGAAAGTATAATCTATAAGCCTTTAAACACGACAGCGAAAAAACAAATAAAAATGTAGGCATTTGTAAACACTTGTATTCATTATTTAAAAATGTATCCTACACAAAATTTGTTATTTTGTATATTGCTATAATTCAGAAAATAATATTCCTAGAGATTTAACGACTTTACAGTTGTATTTATTATTAAATTGTATGATATAATTTTAAAATATTTGTCTGATTTTGGGTTAATTGTCGAATTTTTAAACCTAAATTAATAAAGAAATATATCGTTATTTTATTATAATTAAATTTATTATAAATACCATTACGAAGTACATTTTCCAGGATAATAATGACTGAATCATCTAGTCCACTCAATGTTTTATTTAAATATTACACTAGTGGTGCGGAAATACCAACAAACTTTAATCTAATGTATTTAAATTATCTTCATAGTCCGAAAGATTATGACAGAGCAATACGAACGTGGATAACCAAAATGCCAAAAGGATCAACATTTAACGTTGTAGTACGTAATTCAAATTGTATAATATTAAATTTTTAAAACGGGTATTCGAGTAATTATCTTAAACTAAATATTAAGTTTTTTAATCGTGGTCAGTTGAAAACTTAGTTTAGATTAATATATATATTGAATTAAAATTATTATAAGAGTTTTGTTTTCAAAAGAAAATGTACATTTTAAATCATTTTGGAGAAGTAAAATAGTGTATTGAATACATTTTAATTTCGTTTACCCAAAATCTTTTCAATAAATTAGACATAATATTATTTTTAAATGTAATTCAGCTTCAAAACCACGACAATCCAAGATTTCCTATTTCGTCGGGTATTGATTTAATTAACAGTTTGAACGCTTTATCATTATTTTTACCCGGTGTGGCGATAGTGTACTATGGAGGGGAAATTGGTATGGAAGACATAGCAGATGAAATAAATTTTTCAAGAAGTCCTATGCAGTGGGATAACACAAAATACGCCGGTAATTGTAATACTCATTAATCAGGTTTATAATATATTTTATTATTAAAACAAAAATAGTGATTTTTTATATTGGATAAAAATTTTAGGTTTTACTAATAGCGTTACGAACAAACCATGGATTGATGTTCACCCAGATTACGTTACGAGAAACGTGAAAACCGAAAGTAATGATCCTAAAAGCTATTTGAACTTTTTCAAATTAGTCTCGCGATTACGTCAGACTGAAACATTAAAAAGAGGAGGGTTGGCGACTTACATTTTTAACGATACAGTGTTTGTTATAAACAGGTAGAAACATTATATATATATATTGAGTAATGTTTCTACTATATAATGTATCTACTATATATATTGAATTTAGAACATATTTTTATTTTTCGGAAATTTTAACTTTAATTATAAAAAGAACGTTCCAACAAATGGCATTTGGCCAACAGTTAATAAATAATTTATACTTGGTAAGTAACCGAATTTTCTATCTCCTATAATGGATAATTGATTTTGAAGTAGGGTAGGTTATATAATAAATATAAACACGATGCAATGTCCAATGATATAAATCTTTATGAACCTTTATAATAGAACCTACTAAATAAGTACTGATTTAAACAATTTTTTTATTTTATCACTCGTTAAAATTAATTAGGTATAAGTGAAATATGTGTAACGCCTTCATCGTCCCTATAAATAAACCGATCCGTCATTACATAATGAGTTCAGTGGTAGAAAGGTAACGATTTATAAATATGGGAAATGACTAATCCGATATATATTTATTGATTTACACAAACAATTTCTAGAAGAGGATGCAATTTGATTAGGTTTTATTGTATTGTTTTGTAAATTAGAGCCATTGTTATGGTTTTGGCTTGTATATAGTGTATATATTTAACTCACGATATTATTAAATACAATATTGTTTTTAATTGTAGAATAAATTTGCCGTTTTATTTTCAACGACATCATACCAAAACTATTTTTTTATTTAATTCATAATCAAGTTGAATAAATAAATACATTACATTAAACGTATTTTATTACATATTATTAGATTTTTACCTGGGAATGAAAATTATACACTGGTGATGAATATGGATTCACATTCACAACATGTACGTTTATCAGATCAAGTACCAAATTTGCGTGGTTTTTTGACCGTTGTTTTTGCATCAGGAAACTCAAATTTCAACCCTGGGTAATTATTTAATTTATATCACGAGGAATTTTATTGAAGTCTAAGCTCGCGAAAAATAAAACAATGGTTTAATATATATATATAACTTTATGTTTCTAATCTTTTTTAACACTTATATTTACAATTTGTTAGATAACATATTAGTTCTGTTAGAATTAATATAGAAATAGTTTTTATACAATTAAATACATAACAAATGTTTTTTTAGAAATTCAATATCAATTGACTTATTGGTATTAAGTCCTAGTGCTACAGTTGTACTCAGTGATAGCACATCTAGTTCTTCGATAACAGAGTTACCATCATTTAGTACTCAGTTGTATATTACAAAAGAATCAACATCGTCATCTAGTGCTCCTTTATACATTACATTACAATTATTAATATTTACCTTGTGCATTAATAAACTGTGTAATATATATTTATCAGAAACCATATATACGATGGTTATTGAAAACAATATTTACTAAGTGTAAAGATATGGAAAAAGTGAATTTTAAATTCTCTGTATAAAATACAAATTATAAAACTGGAGAAGAGTCTATCAATTAACTTTACTTTGAACTCAAAATAGATTAAATAGTCATGGAAATAATTAAAAATGATCTATTGTTTTCATTTTATTTATGTATACAATATAAGAAGTATCAAGGGTATATAATAGTTTAAAATATTTCGGTTATAATAAAAAATGTAATTATTAGTACGGATTAAAAGTCCGAGAAATGATTAATAAGTCGGTTAATATGGGAAGATGTTTTATTGTATAAGTTTTTATTAAAACGATGTAAAAAAATATATTCTTAAAGAAGATGGAAACAATATTTAATTGAATATTTGACGTTGAATGTTTTTATTATTGTTATTTGTTACATATTATTTATTTGAATTTTGTAATCCTAAATTAGATAAGTATGAATTGCTGTAAATTTGAAGTAAACACTATTTTATTTAATTGAAAACGAATGATTAGCAGACAGGAGTGATAGTTTTCATATTCTTATATGAGAATACCAGTGAAATAATGATATATGATTTATACTTTATAACTGGTGTTGATTAAACGATATATAATATTGATAATTATAACGAATAGATTTATTCATTTCAAACGACTAATAAATCATGCATGATTAAACCGATCAGTTTAAAATTTAACATTTAAAGGATTTTTACTGTAAATAATATGTAACTTATCGACCACAGAGTACTCTATGGTCGTATGACAGAACAATCGTTATCACTGAACTCAAACGATACCATTTTTCGGTGATCAAAATTGTCGAAATCAACCATGGTAGCGCTATATACCTTTTTCCAGTGAACATATGTGTTTTGGTTGCGGCGACGCCATCTTAATGAAAAATATTCCTTAACCGTAATCATTCGTCGTGAATCATCTGCGTATTATATTTTTTGTCAGTTTTGCAGTAAGGAGCCAATACATGTAGTAAGTGTATATTATTTTTTAACCTATTAATTGTCATGTATGTAGTAATGGTAGTTTTGAATATCTAATAACGTTCGCGAGTTGTATTATCGAATGTTTCTGAAATTCGACGTGCCGCTTTGAACGGGTCACCGTCTTTGTTTTTCACGTTTGCTGTACTATGGTTGTCGGACGCGGGAAGCTGATAAAAGCGATTCCGATGTTTTCCCCGTTGAAAATTACATAAATAACAGATTAGCATTTCTAAATGCCTTGCGTCTCACAAGTATTTTTCAGTTTACAGTACACTAAATGTAATGTTGATAATAGCGCGTTGTTTAATGTCATTTATTGTGTGTGTTTTTGTTGGTCGTGATCACGTTTTTTTATTTTACTAGTAATCGTTTTCCCGAAGGTAATATTGTGTATATCTCATTTACATCACGCGTTTTAACGTAATGACATATTTATTAAAAATAATTATGCGTTTATTAATTCGATTGTTTATTATATCGTATATGGATATAATACATATGTACTAGCTATTTGAGTTTTTCGAATAATCATAATTTTCAATTAACCGTTCGTTATTCGATTGTAGGTATTATCATTTTTTTAATTTAGTATATTGATATGAGGAAATATAAACGTTTTCTTTGTGTTTATTGTTTAGATCTTTCGTAGTAATTAATCTTTTAATAACATAATATTTATTTATAGTTTTCATCTTAAAAAAGAACTTGTTTCCTTTGAAAGATAAGAAAATTTAATTCTGTCTTAACCCAATAAACATATATATATATATATAAACAATTGTATCATCAAATAGAACATTGTTCAATATGTAAACAATAACCCATTATACTATTAATTATGTATACGATTATTTTTATTTATTGAAATTTTCTCTTCGTTTAGATTGTTGTTTTTACTGTTTTTGATGAAATCAAATGATTCATTTTTATAATACATTTATATATACATATACATATATATATATATATATATATATATATATATA
>JAIPRN010000381.1:50409-89497 GCA_025469175.1 Geopemphigus sp. TES_GeoC_2020 | reverse complement strand
TATATATACATACATATATACATACATATATACATACACATTTATATAGAAATAAATTATATGTCAAACAACAAATAAACAACAGGTATAATATTTCCAGTTTGTATTTACCAGAATGGTCATTTAATGATAGTAAATGTATACTGTACAATAAACATTACGTACATTATATATTATTACAAATTAAAAATTGATTCAAAATAAATTAAAGTATTTACATATATATATAATACTATACATTTAATATTTTATTTATGTATATAAATTAATTTTGTAATATACATTAGATAATTTAAATTAGTAAAAGTAATCAAAATAAAGTTGTCGATTCCCAATAAAATATTGAGTAAATACATTTTTTAATATAAAACATGTACAATTAATTAAAATTTAATACTTACAATTTTTTTAACTTACGGCAGTGTAAAATTACAATTTTAAATAAATAAATAAAAAAATACCAATAAACTCAAGTTATGTAAAAAAAAAAAATTATGCAGACTAATAATAATATATTGAATTATTTTATTTTTCTAATTTGTAGATATATAAACTGAATTACATTTATTATTTAATTACTCCAATTATTTCTGTAATTTTGTAGTAATATGATAAAAAAAATCAACTTTAAATCTTTTTTAAATCAATTACTAAGTAACAATTTAAATCAATTAATTAAAAATAAGTAACTGCAGTTTAAAATTTAATGACAATTAAATATATTAATAAAAAACAATTCTACGAAGGTATAAAAATTCCACATATCTAATGGCAACTTCTTTATTTGTTGATCATACTTGTGGTATATTATAATTTTGTTCCTATTGAAAAATAAAAATAACATAAAAAAATAGTCATTCATAAACTTTCTATAAAATACAACAAAAATGTTTATAAAACAATTTTAACTCGTCTAATGAAGATAACAAAACTAAATATCAAAAAATGAGTTTTAATTACATTTAGATGAAAGGTTTTTTAAATTTTTCGTATATTAATTAAAAATTAAAACTTCTGTAACCCACAAAAACCAATTTTTTTACTTATTAAACATTATGGTTTCAAATATAATTACAGATTTTATTATCGTTAATATATTAGTATTATTTTTTTATATATAAATTAATTATACAATATTGTTAAAAGATCCGTAAATGTAAATTATTATTTAATTTTAAATGTAACTTATAAATTAATAACACAAATAACACGATTAATATTACATATTTTCAAAATTAGAAACAATTTTTAATTTTTTGATAAATCAACCAATAGGCTAAATATGTTAATGTTTGATTTGGAGAGTAAAACAATATTAATAATATAATATTTGTTATTTGTTATCTAATATAAATTAATAAACAGTTTAATATGTTTTATAAAAAAGGTACATTAAAATAGTTCGTTGATACCTGTTTATTTTTGGAAGATTTAAAAAATCATGCAAGAAATTTATATAATTTAACTTGTTCTTTATCAACTGCTATTTAAATTTACTTCGTTTTGGGGCACTGGGTACTTCTGGAGAATCATCTTTCGATTCTAAAAATAAACCGAAGAAGTATGCAAATAAAGATAATGTAATCAAATTTATACTGTACTAATAGTATTTACTCACGTTCATACATTTGATTGATACCTATCATTCTTTCGAGTTTAACTTTAACAGGTAGTAGTTTATACTTCATTTCTTGTTCAACAACCCAATTGTCTGATGCTGTGATATCATGATTATTATTATTTACAGTGGGACATTCTTTTTTGTCATAGTTTGGTTGGTTATAGATCTCATCCGGTGTTTTATCATTTTTTTCATTATTTTTATATATCATTGAGGTAATGGGATTACATTTTTTCCCATTTTGAATTCCATTTTTTCCATTTGTAATATTTTTCTTCTTTTTATTTGTATTATGTTTCTTTTTAGCTAGTTCAAGTTGTTGTTTAGCATGGTTATATTCATAGTTTATTCTTATAATATCATCCTCAGAGAATCCTTTAAACCCTGCAAATTCTTTTATTATAATGAGCTTTTGTTGTATAAGTAAATGCACATCATTATCATTCTCAAAACCTTTGAATTCATCATTCTCAATGTTTTTTAATTTATCATTTTTACTATCTTTCAATTCATCATTTTTAATGTCTTTGAATTCATTATTCTCGATGTTTATAAATTCATCATTTTCAGTGTCTTTAAATTCATAATTCTCCGTGTCTTCAGATTCATTATTTTCACTGTCTTTAAATTCATCATTCTCAATGTATTTGAATTCATCATTTTCATCACTGCAATTAACTGTTTTAAGATTTTCACATAAATTGACCATTAAATTATAATTTTTACATGGGACAGCATCTGTTTGAGAAAATCCTTTGAATGTGCAAGATGATTTATCGTTATTCGATGCTATAGTATTTACATCTTTAAATAATGCTTGGTTAGAAAAAGTTTTTACAGAATCATTTATTTGAATATCAGTATTACAATTAGATATATTATCATGTTTACAGATTACAATTGATGACATAGTATCAGTTATAGGAACATTAATTTCATCAGATATATCATTTGATTTTGATAATTTTAATTTTTTAACTTTGGATTCTTTTTTTATGCAATGCTTTTTTCTCTTGTTTTGTTTGTTAGCTAAATTAATATTTCTTAATAAATTTAATTCTGGAGTTTTAAAATTTTCATTAGTCATTGGTATACAGCTTAAATTTAAATTTACTTTAGAATCAATTGTTTCTTTATCGTTTTTATCAACCAGTTTATAATTTTCACGAATTTCTTCAGCATTTTCAATAGAGTTATTTATACATTTTATATCTTTTGGTAATAATGTACATTTGTTAACATCAATTGAATTTGATACAATGCTTTTGCCTACATTTTCATCTTTAACACACATTAATAAGTTATTTTCATAAACACTTTTAACGTCATCAGAATTTGATACAATATTCTCACTAACATTATCAATATCAACAGAATTTAATACTTTATCATATACATTTTCTAATTTAACAGAAGTTGATACAGTTTTCTCATTAACATTATCAATAGGAACAGAATGTGATATGTTTTCACATATACTTTCCAATTCAACAGAAGTTAATATATTATTCTTACAAGTATTTTCAATATCAATAGAATTTGATATGTTATTTTTATAGACATTTTCATCAACAGATTGTGAAATATTGTTTTCGCAAGCAATTTCAACATCAATAAAATTTGTTGTATTTTCACATACACTTTTCAATGTAACAGAAGTTGATACATTGTTCTTGCAAGAATTTTCAATATTAATAGAATTTGATACATTGTTCTTACAAACATTATCAACATCACCAGAATTTGAATCATTTTCATAAATATTTTCAAAATCAATAGAATTTGAAATATTGTTTTTGCAAGCAATTTCAACATCAACAGAATTTGATTTATTGTTCTCACAAATATTATCAACTTCAACAGAATTTGAAATATTGTATTCGCAAACATTATTAAGAGAATTTGAAACATTTTTTTCGCAAGCAATTTCAACATTAATGGAATTTGATATATTGTTTTCATAAATACTGTTAATATAATCCAGCGATTGTGGCATATCTAAATTCATTGGTACTAAATTTAAATTATCTTCTATATTAATAATATCATTAGACTGAAGAATTTTTGTTTCATTAGAATTTTTTTGAATTATTAATTTATTTTCTATATTTAATACTTCGTTGGCAGAATTTTTAACAACAATATTTTTTTCTTTCACTTCATTGTGGGGATTCTTATAAGTTATTTCACTCATTGATAACAAAACATTTGCTGCATCTTTTTCATCATTCGTTATAAAAGAACTTAAAAAATTATTCCATTCTGGTTTTAATTTGTCAGTTTGGTTATTTTTTGCATTTGAACTATCAGAATTTATAGATATAGATTTGTCTTTAGGCTTATCAACAACGTCTTTACTACCATTATCTTTTCTACTATTTTTATGACTACTAGAAGAAGCTTTAGACTTATCAGATGTTGAACTTTTATTTTTAAGTATACTATTTTTTTGCCTTGAAGAACCTCCTGCATTACTTTCATCATCACTTCTATTACCATTCAAAGATTTTGGTTCTTTGCAAACGCTAGACGATTTTTCTTTTTTGTCTGTTCTAGAATCTTTTCTATCCCTCTTAAGCGTTTTATCTCGATCATGGTGTGATTTTTTATTATGTTTATGTTTCTTATCCTTAGATTCACTGTAATGCTTGTTATGACTGCTAGATTTTCTATCTTCAGAATCATGGTTATTTTTTTTTTTAGGATCATTTTCTCTGCTAGTAGAACGATGAATACTAGAATTATAATCTTTAGATCTATGTGTACTAGATTTTTCTTGACTACTGGTATGTCTACTTGTTCTGGAGGAATGATGTTTACTTTTAGACTTTGAATCATTTGTTTTACATTTTACAGCGCTATTGGAAATATTTACAACCTCATTGTGTTTAATATTAACACTATTATTTATATGATCAACAATACCATTTTTATCAAAAACAGTTTTTTGTGGTTCTTCAATTGAATTTCTATCAGTTTCAAAACCATTAGAATTTGTATTACAATTTTCATTGGAAACTAATTCTAGAGGGCTTCCAACACTAACTAAATCTGATATACCAGAGATGCTTTCATCATTACTATTTTCATTATGAAGAACTGAAGTTATAGGTTCAAATTCAGGGGATACTTCATCAACATTCTCAGTATCCATGATTAAATCTAAAAATGTATCAAGTTGTATTTAAAAACAAAATAGATTTTTTAAATTTAAAAACAAAATTAATTTAAGTAAATAGGTAATAACTACCTTTTGTTGAATTAGAAACAGTGTTTATTTCAACATCAGAAACATTTTGCAAATTTATACTTGAATCTTTTAAACCTAGAACAACATAATTATATTTATACATTTATCTTATATTATTCAAATATGATTAAAAGCTCAGCACAAAAAAATTAAACATTTTAAAAAGATATAATATCTAAACATAAATATATGATTTTTTATATAAAAAAATGGAATTAAGATTCTATAATCATAATGTTTTTGAAGTTTAAAATTTAAAAAAAATGTTTATACGAACATAAATAATTATTGTTTTACGTTAAATAATTCATTATATACATTACAAAATACATTAAAATTATAAAATTACGTTTTAGTTTGAAATTGTAAAGAAATAATTTTTTTACGTCTATATCTTCTTCTTTATTTTTTTATTTTTGTTTTATTCTTCCATCTATTTGGGGTTGGCCACCTTGGTCCTTAATCTCCACTTGACTCAATCTCTCATATCATTCACGTACACACCCACAGTCCTCATATGACACTCAATCCTGTTCAATAACAATTTTTTGTTCTTTCCCTTTCTCTTCCTTACACACTTAATTCCATAACTGTTCTTACTGCTTCCAAATCTTTTCTTCTCATAACATAACCAACCCATCTAGGTCTATTCTCCCTCTTTTTATCCATAATCGACACTACTCCTATGCTTCCTCTTATATATTCATTTCTTATCCTATCTTCTATTGTCACCCCACTCATCCATCTAAACATTCTCATCTTGGCTACGCTCATTCTCTGCACTATTTTCTTGTCCACCACCCAACACTCTGAACCATACAACATAGCTGGTCTTACTACACTCTTATAGAACTTACCTTTCAGCTTCATTGGAATTCTCTTATTGCACAAGACACTAGACGCTTCTCTTCATTTGATTTACTTACACCTAATTCTATGCATCACATCCCCTTCAAACCCTCGTTCTTTTGTACAAAGGACCCTAAATATTTAAAACATCTAACCTCCTTTATCTCGACCACATCTATTGTTATTCTACTTCTCGTTTTATCTACTTGTTCCTTTTCCTCAAACCTATACTCTATATGCTCTGTTTTACTTCTATTGATCCTTAAACCATTCTCTTCCAGAGCTAATCTCTACACGTCGAGTCTTTGATTAACTTCCTCCCTACTTTCTCCTACCAACGCAATATTATCCGTAAACAACATACATCATGGTACTTCCCCCTGTATCTCCTTTGTAACTGCATCTATTACTACCAAGAACAGGTAAGAGCTTAAAGCCGATTCCTGGTACATACCTACTCTTACCTTAAAACCTTCAGTTTCTCCACATATACTTTTAACACTGGTACATGCTCCTTCATACATATCCTCTATCACATTAATATATGTTTTTAGTATTCCTTTTCTCCTTAACGCCCACTTTAAAACCTCTCTCAGCACCCTGTCATATGCTTTTTCTAAATCTATTAACACCATACAAACATTTTTTTTCTTTTCCTTATACTTCTCTACAAGCTGCTTCACACAAAACAGTGGTTCCATAATGAACTTCCCTGGCATAAAACCAAATTGATTTTTGGTCACTGACATCTCTCTTCTTATTCTCATATCTATGACTTCTCAAATCTTCATACTATGGCTCATTAGCTTTATACTTCTGTAATTACTACATTCTTGTAAGTCTCCTTTACCTTTAATTATCGGTATCACTACTCTTTTTCTCCACTTGTTTGGCATTTTCTTCTCTGCTATCACTATTTTAAAAAGACCTTTTAACCACCTTATGCCAACATATCATAACATTTTCCACATTTCCACTAGAACTTCATCTGGTCCTAGCGCATTCTTTTTCTTCATCACCCTTACAGTTTTCCATACCTCCTTCTTGCTAATTAAGTCCATTAAACCTTCATTCAACAATATATCCTCTGACACCTCTTCTGGATACTCCTCATTCAGTAATTTCTCAAAAAACTCTTTCCATCTCTTTTTCAAATCCTCATCTTTCATTAGCATCTTCTAATTGTCACTCTTAACACACCATATATTTAAAAAATCCTTTGATCGTTTCTCTCTAATCTTAACCAATCTATAGATTTATTTTTTCTCTTCCTTTGTTTCCAACCTATCATACAATTCCTAGACTTTTATAGACTTTTTACGTCTATATATATTTTTTTAAATATACATAAGAATATGCAATCAATTAGCATAAATAATATGAATAATAATTTTATAACTTGTTTATTACTAAATACGTATATTTTAAAAAATAAGTTTGTTAAAATTGAAAAATGTAGATACGAGTTAAACAAATAATAATGTACCAAATAACTTTTATTTGTAACTAACTATTTAAAGCAAATTTTAATAATTAATGAGTAAAAAGTCTATGAGTGCATGATAATCACTTTAAAAATTAAAGTATTGAATATACTTATAATAAATAATAAATTATTTATTGATTTTATAGAAGTTTTTTTCACGCGTATGATAGAATTAATACAAAGAAGTAAAATATTATTAAGTTATGTATTACTACAATAGTTAATAATCAAAATTTAATAAAATATAATCAAGTATACCGTTGATTTCAGTTGAAGGCGTATCATTTGTAATTCCTAAAAATTCATCGACAGCGAGTTTTATTTTATTTTCAAACATATTTAATGTTCTTGGTGATAGTACTTGATTAAGTATTCTATCAGCTCCTTCTTCAATATCGTGAGTTTCACGTCTAAAAATACACACTTTAATTCTTTACGTATTTATTATCAATAAATTTTAGAAATTTAAATAAATAAATAATTGATAAAATTAATACGTTATTAAGTATTAACGCGGGTGACATTTAATAATAATTATACAAACAAAAATCATCGAACAATTTGAAATATTAGATAAAATTATCTGTATAATTTTAATTACCAGAATTACTTTACAGAACATATGATAATTTAATATAAATACAATTTCTTGGTTATTTATCTTTGAATATTAATTATTTTCAATATAAATTATGTAATAGTTTATAAATATATAGCTTATATTTATATAAGTTATGGTAGATATTATATTTAAATAATATAAATTAATTTTGTTAATGTTAAGAATAAGTTTAAATATGATGTACCTTCTAATATTGTTAAGTAATTTAAACTATAAATCATATAATACATACCCATCATGTAAATGTTTTCTAAGTCGCTCTCGGAGAGCGTTTACATTTAATTCAGGAGTCCATGAAACATGACTTAAATATTTATTAACATTTGATTCAATTCTTTGTTTCCAATTTTGGTAAGCTGGCTACAAAATAAATTAAAATAGTTAAAATACGTTTGACTTTTAAACATAGTATAACATTTAATCATATCTTTGGAATATAGATGATTTTATGGAATATTTTTTGTACAGTTTACTTAAATTTAGCTATTGTTACATTCATAAATAATAACATTAAAAAAAGTTATAGTTTTTATAAAAACTAATTAATTTTAAAATAAAATATTTTCAAAACATCTAAATTGAGCCAATGTTAATAGTAATAATAATTATAGATTTGATAATAAATTGTTATTACATAGGTAACAAAAGGAAATAAATTTTAATGTTTTACAAATTAAAATTTGGTATTAAACAACTCATACAAAATATTTAGTTTAAATTTACTCATTTAAAGTATATCGATTTAAGATATTTTCTATTATCTACAGTTATTGTAACTACAATGATAGATATGTTTTGTTTACATTTATTTTTGAAGTATAATTTATATTGGTCATTTAAATACAATGGTAATCAATGCAAAATTAATAACTATATGACAGTTGAATAATAAGAATATAATTCATATGTTGACTAATATCTTGTGCATAACATATAACATTGATATGTCGATTGACAAAATGTGAAATAAAAACATATACTTAGATGTAATATACATTAACCAGTTAAAGATTATTAAACATATTAATATTGCGTAAAAACAATGATTTGTTTGAAGTGTTGAATATAAAGAAACTATGGCCAATAAATTTGATAATATATCGTCATAATGAAAAATGTATTTTAAAATTAAAGTAAATAAAAATAGTAACAGACACACACAAAAAATAAAATTTAAACTCGTCGAATACGTTACGTTTGAAAATTTGATAAATAAAAATGAAAAAAATTATTTGGTATTAATAGGAATTGCCATTTTATTAAATTGATTAGTTATAGTTTATTATTATAAATAAATACGTAAGCATTGATCAAATATATAATATTATGTTTCATACCTTAGTGTCAATATCAGAAATACAATGTCTACGAAAATCATCAAATGTGCCATTAGATTTCAATGTTTCCATCATTATGAATACAATTTCATCTACAGGTTTTTCTCCATGTTTCTTGTCCATAGTAAACTATTGCAAAAAGTACTTGACGCACTATATTTCCCAGATGTTAAATAAACATTACAATTGTAAACTCGGGTTTGAAGTACGATATTTACAAAATATAATTATTATACTGGTAAATTAATTATTTATACATAATAAATATTATATTGAACACAAATTTAGAAATTGGTCCCAAAACGGGATAATATAATATAATTATTACGAGTGCATCCAAACAAAATATTAATTTTACGCACGCACGAATAACCAAAAACAATTAGCAAATAATAGAGTAGTACCCTTATATTTGCTAAAAATGGTCAACGGACAAATTGTTAATGAAATTAACATCATAAAATTAGAAATACACTATGTAAAATTTAATAAGTTACAATATTCTACATTAGCATGATAACAACTGTACAATTATCATGGAAAAGAAATTAAGGCTCATAGAAGATAAACTATAACAAGAAATAGGATAATACGGATGCAGCTGAACTGTGGTTTAATCCATTTTCTTTCTTTTTGCCGTTTGCGTTTAAAATTATATAAAAAATTGATTTTAGACTTTAATCATTTGTAAAATATTCGTATTTTACCTAAATTATTGTTATGGATTTATCACTTGATGAATACGTTTTATAATTGCAAATGGAACGGTAGCATGAGTCTAGTCAAACTAGATACACAATAAATTAAATCTAGAGTACGTCGACGTTTAGAATTCTATTTTATTCGTTCAACGACAATATTTTCAAAAGCATATTTCACTTTCTAATTCGTCATTTTATTTAATAATGAACGTAATAACAGTACATAAATTATGCTTATATTTTGAACTGCGATGAATACAAATTACAAATTATATCTAAAAAATTTCTGGAATTTAAAATATCGACCAATCACTGAAATGTATACATATATCTAGAGGTATATACGTTCAAATTATAATTATAATAGTTAAGTTTTACGAAATTCTACGTATTTTACTACAATTATGTATTTGTTTTTCGAATTGACAATTATTTCTAGTTGTCATTTATTACCTATTTACGAAACATGTGCAGAATATAAAGTGTCAGTTTTTACGAACGACGAATACAATTTAATCGTAATTTTGGTGTTATATGTAAACGGTTATTACTAATATCCACAAATTATTTACTGTTAAAAGTAGAAATAAGGGTAATAATGGTATTTCTATATTTGGTTTTTGATGTAGGTAAATATGTGAATGTAATGTCTAGTGATATGTTAGTAATTTAGTACGTTATATTGTGTACTTGTCCACTAATATTTTATTTCTTATACAATCGTTTTTATTTAAAAATTAAACGTTTGCCATTTATATTTAAACGTGATAAATTTAAATTATAGCACAATAACTGATATTTTCTGATACGACGGATTTGTGTGTACATTATCGACCAAATTTGATACAGAATAAATTAGTTTGTTCTAGATTAAGTTTGTCCGAAACTCGTTAGGATCAATTAGTTTAAATTAAGATAGTAAATTTATCATTTAAAGTAAAACTCATTGTGCGGGTAGAAGCCAAAAATTCCTATCTTCGTTGTTGTAATGGTGTCTTTTTCTGCTTCTTTCATTTATAACAATAAACTCTGAATATATTTGCTATTCGTTAACACATTAATACAAGATTATTGTTTTTTTTTTGCCCATTGCCAATTTTTCTGCCCGTCGCATTGAGATTGGTCTATTACATTCATTATTAATAATAAATAAAACTGAAGTATAATACTTAAAAGAAGTAAATATAATCATATTACATACTCATATATGTGAAATCAATTGTGCTTATATTAGGACAATGTTGCCGTACAATTGTTCAATTTGTTATTATTATATATTTTTCTTATATTACTTTTATATTATATTGAACATTATAAAATTACAAAATGTTTATCAATCCATAAACCAATAACACTAAAATTATATTTGGTATAAAACTTTTTTAATAATTACTTTACAAAAATATTACCTTATTTTTATTTTTGACTTCAAAAGTTTATTTATTTATATGCTCAATAAATAACAAACAAAATTTTAAATAATATAAAGTAAAAATAGAATTTTATTATTAATTCAAATTGTGTGTATATATATATATATATAATAATTAATATCATTACTCATAAAACATAAATAATTAATTTACAAAAGTATACAAATATTTAAAATCTAAA
Organism: Geopemphigus sp. TES_GeoC_2020; assembly: GCA_025469175.1. Classification (NCBI taxonomy): domain Eukaryota; kingdom Metazoa; phylum Arthropoda; class Insecta; order Hemiptera; family Aphididae; genus Geopemphigus; species Geopemphigus sp. TES_GeoC_2020. The sequence goes on along the minus strand of JAIPRN010000381.1, from coordinate 78,017 downwards.
ATTAATTAAAAAAATTGTGACTGTATATTATTGTTATAGTTATTGATCTATTTATTTTAATTTTAATATTTATAAAGTAATGTTGGAAAACATATCTTCACATTCTTTTTGACTGGTTGTTTCTTCAACTGTTTGTAGAAATGTTGAAAGTTTTTTCTCTATATTCATAAGTTCCAAATATATCTCAGACAATTGACAATTTAATATCCTACAACATAAATTCATGAACCATAAAAATGAGTAAGGTAACCTTTGTTTAAAAATTGTATTTATTTTGGTAATGTCAGTTTTTTTTAAAAATATTTTATTCATGTGTATAAACCAATAGTGTAAGCCTCCTAAAAATATGGTATTTGGTTTTTCTTCATACGAATTATTTAATATTTCATTTTGTTCATTCTTGTCTATTGGTTTATTAATTAAATACACTTTAATTTGACTAGTATATGATTTTGGGCATTTAGTATCTAGATCTTTATACGTCTGTTTTTTATAATGTAATGGTTTATTGCAGTTGACTTTTATTGGAACATCACATTGTCTTGCTAAATCATAGATTCTGTAAAAATATAAATCAATCTTATTTAACCAAATACAAATATGTATTAAAAAGTATTTTGAGTACAAGTTCTCTGATAGCATAAGAATATAACTACCATAAAAGGTGATTAATTATTAACTAATTAAAAATGGTTAGTGGAGCAATATCAGTTAAGGTGTACGTAATATGCATTTGAGTAAGTGTGAATTATATTGCTGTATTAGGTAAATTACTTTAAGATAAGCATAATTTACATTTAGTATTACTAAAGTATCACAGTACATTGTAGCATTATAAGTTAATATTAAGATACAAATGGAAAATTTATGTTCTAATAATCTAGGAAATATATTGAATTTGAGTATACTATTGGAAAGTTAAAATATTTAACTTTATATAATTTTTCTACAGCTAGAAGTGTTGTATGGTTCTGAGACATCTGAATAACACAAGAATAGAAAATTGTATGATGAATATAGGGAATAGGAAATTATGGTAGTAAATTAGTTTAATTTTGAAGATTGAAAGTTACTAAAAGGAGAAACTTAATCTACTAATAGGTTTATATAAATTAAAAAATTTACTAAATATAATTTGAATGTAGTTCGAGTAATTTAGGATTCAATTTTTAAATACATTTGAACACAATTTTTTATAATCAAAACAAATTTTAAATATTTTAAATCAAAAGTTTATATTATTAATATATTATATAATATAAATACCTTTTTTCATCAGTTAGGTATAGAACATCTGTTTGAGTAAAGTTATTTTCTAGTAATATTTTCGCTTCAGTATTTAATTGTGTTGAATAATATTCAAATATCCATTTTAATGTTGAAGACAATGGTTTAGTAGAAGCAGGAATTTCTCTATAACTTTTTTTGCCTTCAACATCAGGTAATGATTTAAATAAACATTCAGCATTGTCTCTAAAACCTTTACTTAATTTTTCATCTATTTTAGAAAATAATAATTACAACTTTGAAATAGTTAAGTAATATGATTATATGATTATTACTTTCTACTATAGGTAAAGTTGATTTCATAGTATTCCAATCATTGATAAATATTTGAGTATTGCGTATATTATTTCCATATATATTTTTATGTAATAAATAGTTATATTGAGATATGACAGAATTTCTACATTCTATATATTGCATATAATCATTCCAGTTAAATAACTTTGTATCTACTTTATTTGACCTAAAGGAAAACATAGCTTCTTAAAATATCAAATAAATAATTATAAAAATCAATATACGAATAACATTTCATAAAATTATTATTACAAAAAGAACTTAATAAACAAAATTATCAAATTGAAGAAATATAAAATTGTTATAAAAATAGCAATATAAATATACAGGTAAAACGTTGGTTAGATTTATTAAGTCAATTGTTTAAATTAAAAATATTATGGTATTAAAAAGTAACATACTTATTTATTTTTTCAGCAAATTCTGATGATAAATTTTCTGCAATACCATCAAGACAAAATAAAAATTTGGCAGCAAAAAGTATATAAGCCATTATTTTAACTTCTACGTCGGGTAACACACGAGTAAATTTTATATTTGGAGGAGATATTAATATAAGTTTACAAACAAAATGTATAAAATTGCCTAGTTTTAAAAAACAAAATAATAAAATAAAATAAAAACTATTAGGGAAGTAATTATACCTGGAAGTTGTAATTCATCACAAAAACGTATAACTAATTTTTTAAAATCAATATCAGGTAGTTGATTAGCATCTAAATGATTTAATAGCATAGCTAATTCTACATTTAATCCGTTTCTTGATGAATTATGTACAAAATAAGAATAATTAATTCCATGTACAATATTTTCCGGTAAAAATAAATTAACACGATTTACATGAAAATGTCCTTCACGAATCCATCTAAAAATTTAAAGATTTAATAATTTGATAAAATAGAGGTTTAAGTGACAATAGTTTACCTAAGTATATCAGACAAATATATATCATCATTATTAATCATGAGAGCTAAACGTATTATAGATATTAATTTTTTTATAGTTAATACATTCTTCCTTTCTTTATATTTCAATCTATTCCAACACTTTTGGCCAGATTTAAATAGCATTGATGATTCTTCATTAGTAAGATTTTCATTCTTTGATGGCATTGATTTTAGAGATTGTTTTGTACTTTTCGTTAATTTAATCCTTAAATAACAGTTTATGTTTAATAAATATAATTAAATATTAAGAATATATTTCTGACTTGATTTTATCTGATTTGATATTTCTCTGCAACAAACTAACATCATCTGATAATCCTAATGAATCATTATTAAAATCTTTGGTAGAGTTTTCTATTTTACGTAATTTTTGGGAAATCTATAAAGATAATTTTTATAATTAGAATATACAACCTAATGCTTAATAAATAAAAAACTTAATGAACATTACTCTAAATCGCTTCTGACTCATTGACAGGACTGAAGATGCATTGGAGATATTAGATGTCAATGATTTTCTTTTATTTGAGCGACGGTTAACTTTTTGTTCTTGTATTTTAATTCCTGTTTTTGCATGTAATATTTTTGTTTTTATATTTTCAACTCCATATAATATTTGACAGTCACTAGAAAATGTCTTTAATAAATAATGTTATACAAATATGCTACTAATTTTGTATCTTACATATTGTTAATCGCTGTATTTAATTTTGGAAGCTTTTTATATTTCATTGAAGTAAATGCTGCTTCAATGCATTGCAAATATCGAACCCATAATTGCAATACTATAACTTTCAAACTGGGTTTAGCACCAAGTTCAATAATCTCTTTGGTGAGTCCTAATAGTATTAAATTAAAACATTCCCAAGATAATAGTTTTTTATTTTTTTCTAGTTGAGATCCAGTTGTTATCTCGTGATCTTTTTCCGCATTTTCATCATGGTCTATAGACCTTATATTATTGCTAAATATAATTTGTTCTTCTCTAATGGTCTAAAAATAACAATTTATTCAATTAGAATGTAGATTTAGTTATTTAGAAGTAATGAAATCATTTAACTATAAATTATGTTTTATATTCATTTCTTATAATACCAGAATGATTAGTTTTATCACAAATAGATATTTATTTTTCTACCACAAAATGTTTTAAAAACAACGCAAATCAATTTTCATACAAACAGTACCAACAAAATGACAGTTTTAAATATTATACTGAACACTATTATTAGTTCACTATACTATAAATTGGAAATATCATTTATAACAAATAATTAAGTATTGATTTTTGTTTATGATAGGAATTTTATTATACATACTATGTAATATATATTATTTCTATAAGTTATATATATATATATATATATATATATATAATATAAATATTAATAAAAATAATATTGATAATATATACAAAATAATTTACAAGAAAAAAGATAAAAAACATTAGACAAATGTTCACATAATTCACATCAAATACTTCTATATTTAAATATTGAGAATACCGAGAACAGTAATTTATATTATGTACTGACTATTTGAGTATTTTATCGATTGTGTAAGGGCTGCTTTGTACATTACATATTTATATTAGAAATTTTTTTATAAGGTATAGCGTTAAATGTTATTAAATTTTAATATCTCAAACAATTTTTTTTAATGAATTCTAAAATTTAAGTATACGTGTTGTAATATAAACAAAAAAAATTGGAAACTTACTTGTGATTGTATTCCACATTCGTTGCATACAAACGCTCCGTCGATAACTGTGAAATTATTACAGCCACAAATAAAACATTCATTTGCTTGCATTTTGACAGGTGTGTATTAAAGGAGTAGAAGAATGTCTACAAAATGGAATTTCAGAACTATTTTGTTTTACTATTTTAATTATTATTTATAACGTACATTACGAGAAAATTATGAAATGACACTTCTATTTTTTTGCATGTATTCATTAAAGAAAGCGGGATCGTTGATAAAACGGTTATTTGCCTTATAATGTTTGTATCAGAAAAGTTGATTATACGTGATAACAGTTACTCATATAAATAGTTCGATTTTACGTTTTACGTTTTTTTGAATTTATCTATTCCTGTTATAGATAGTACTGTGTAAACTACGCGTTGTCAATTCGAAATTTTATTTAATTCGATAATAAATGAACAATTAACCTTAAACAATAGACCTCAGTAGTAGTTTTGTAACAATCCACGTGAAATAAACAATTTTATACATATTCATGATTACTGCGTATAGTGGAATACTTACAGTATTTTACGTTAAAACGTATTATTATTAGACATTAACGTAACAAATTCATAAATGTTTAACAAATTTTATAAAAACATCCTAACGATTCGACAATAATATGCGTATATACTCGCACATTTATTGGTCATAATTTGTGAATCATGTTCATCAAAAATAGATTTTCATTTTTAACGTTTCGAAAAAATTTAGGTTTTTATAAAAAAACTTATACAGTTACTGAATATTACTTATTAAACATTTTATTGTTTTTAAACGAATGAAATGAATAGGAAACACAAATAAACATTTAAAACACAGTATGATTTTAATAAGAAAACGATTAAATTATAACGAATTTTAAACTTCTATATATTACACAATTTTTACTACATTCATAACTATTATAAGATTACATACATAATTATTGATTAAATTATATATTAAAATTCAATAGAGTACTTAGGTAGAGTTAATATGCGATAATAATAAAACCGAGTTTTAGTGCGTTCCTATTATTATAGCGTAAGCTGAATCGGTCTAATCAAAATTATAAATACACTCTTCGTCGATTTTTCATACAATTACTCGTAAATAAGTAGTAGGTAGAGTTAAAAATCAAAAACTCGATTAATTTTACATTGTAAATTTAATAGTCTTTACATTAATGGATAGATAAAAATACATAGTGAATACTATTGAAGATAATGTTATTAGTATTAAAAGTAGCGTCTTATATAGTTATACACGTAAAAAATATATTATACTCAAAGTTTAAAAAAATGTATATAAAATATTTCGGCAGGTATATGCCTTACAAGTGATTAAATTTAAAAAAAATGTGTATATATATATATATACTCATGTTCTTGGACGAATATAAATACTATAATTTTTTTATGATACGTAATAAATACACAAATCCGTCTTTTCTTTATTATATAATATAGTTTTAAAACGAATGGCCGGACATATTTATAGTGTACGCTATGCATTTTATACTTAGCGCAGTTTCGGACGTGTACGTTTAGCACGGGATCATTCTGAACGATAGACCGGCTTCCAAAGCTACTATTTTCGGCGGACAAAGTTTTAGTCTGAAAAAATAAGAACATTTTTTTAAATATTAGGAGCGTATTGTATATCACGGTTATATATACTGATGTCACAATGGTTGTGCGGAATTACAATTTTCTTGTGGTTGATGAAGCGAAATACTATGTTATTTTAATATTTTTTTTTAAAAAATAAGGCTGCTAGTTATTATGAAATGCGTAAATATAAAAAACCGTATCTTATGCAATCATGTGATATGTACAAAATGTGTATATACGTATATAAAGTTATTAAAATTTATAATTATATTACTTATTTTTATTTGCACTACGGAAGGTAAATTGGTAATTTTTTAGAAAAAATTATACGATTTATATTATTAAATTTTTGTTATCGTTTGAAATATATATATAGGACAATAGGCGTATTATAAAATATAGGTATTACTATGGCGAAAATATCGCGTCGTTATCTTTTTTTTTTATAAAACAAACATTTTTACGACGCGTATAAAAATGTTCAAGGCGGTTTTGGAGGTAAAAAATACTGAAAAAATCTATTCCGAGTAATGTGGGTGGTACCTGTACAACTATGTATCTGGGCAACAAGTTGCTAGTAAGTTACAAGTAACGTATTCTGTATAAAATAAAAAATCTATCGTGTGTATACGATGATCTCGAGACTTAAAATCATCACCCCCGTGCTACCACCACCGACTAGCGCTATATTTACTTTTGGCCGCCGTTAAACGACTCGATGGTTAACGACTCGACGTAGATGACCGGTGCTTCGAATCTCCATGTTAGTATGTTTATCGTAGTCGAGTGGTTCCACAATAACAAAACGGATTTGATGGTACCCACGTTGACGGAACCGAATACTCGACGGTGGACGCTGCCCGGTTTATAATGTTGTTCTCTGTTTTCGACAAATGTAGAACAAACTTAATTTTCAACATAATATACATTTATATTATGTATTTGCTATTTTATACTAACTAAACATGTATCTAGGCGTGGGTTAGGCGGGTGATGGGAATTTGGAGCGATTAATTTCGTCTTGGTTCTTTTTTTCAAAATTGTCGAGTAATTCGATGAAACTATATTATGGTGAAATCATTTTTAGGCACGTATATAGAAATTCATAACATCCTATAATGTTTTCTGTCAAACTGTGTCTATGACATTAAACGGTAAGAAACTACAGTAGTAGTATCCTAGTAGTATCGACTTATCGTTGTTTTTACTATTTTACTTTCCGGCCATCGAGTGTATTATGTAATAACCATATAAAATAGTTTCTAAGAGAATAACACAAAAAAAATAAAAACCGAAAAGTTTCAATATACTTGTGTTAATATTTATTGAACGTTAAAGGGAGGAGGGAACGATTTTCATTTATTTTTAACAATAAGTATCGAGTAATATTATATATATATATATATATATATTTTTTTTTGGTTTTAGGATTCAGAAAATCAGCGTGAATTGCTTACGTATACAATATTTTGTACAATATTTACTTGAAAACGTTCATAAGTTTCGATTTGGAATTGGTTCCTTCGAGTTGCAAGATGAAATGTCCTATTTCACCACCGTGATCTTTGCTCGCTTGCGAATCTGCCAAATTTAACGTTGCTCGGAACAAATGCGCTAAAAACGTAAGCGTCTTTTATATTAAAAAAAATTATAGTACGTCTATTGGCATTTAGATTTTTGTACATGTTCTACTATACAATTGTGCATATTACACGATATATTATATTTTATCTCTTGTTTAATAATTCGTATAATTATACATATAGTATAAAATAGTAAAAAAATTGTTAATAATTAAAAGTTGATAGACATTTTAAATTGTTGTTCTTCGATGTATGTACGAGTTATTAGGTATATCAAAAACGTGATAAATCGTCGATATACTAAAGAAATCCGTGCTGGTTTTATTTCAAACCAAAGTTGTATTAGGTAATTAGTGAAAATTAATATCGGGTATTTTATAATGTTTAAGCTCACTGCAAAATGGCGAGTCTCCGTTGGTGAGTGTGTATAGTCGTACATGCGGTGACGTATTTGGTTCATTGGCACTGGCGATTATGGGGGCGTATTTTTTCCAATGACCCAGAGATCGCATCCCCATTTCTGCACAGATTTTTCCATCGGGATTCTAAAAATTAATATTTAATAAGCCCGAAACACGAATAACGGTATAAAATAAATATACTTCGAAAAAGTTGGTAACCACCAAGAGAGTAAACTGGTTTGTGTGTACAAAACAACAATGTCCGTAGCAGATGGAATTGCGAGGGTTGATAATAAAATAAGTAGCAATGTTAGCTTATAGTACACAGCCACACGGGAATAACAGTGTATATATATATATATATATATATTCGTGTTTTAAAAATAAAGTATCTTTTTTGTATTTCGACAGATGATTGTTATATTAAAGCCAACTACGTGTTTACATTATGTATTATCTTACAATTAAAACGATCGTTATTTATATATTCTATAGGAATATTGTGTATGTTATATGATGTGCAGTAACAACGTACGTATTATAATCGAACGAAAGCTCATTCTCTAATAATTTTGTTTAATTGATTTCAAGTCCAACCGGAATCACTTAAAAATATCTCCACAGTTAAAACGAATAATAAAGCGTTTTCTTAATTTTGGAAATGATTACTTTACTATTATTTACTGTATTAATAATAACGCGTTTGTACGTACCGTATCGCTTAAACACGAAAAACACTCGCCGCTTAAGAAATCTTCGTACGAATCGCATTCTATCGCTATAAAGTGGCATTGCGCGTTTACGGATTCGTTAAAATATTCGTGCGCTCTGACGTGATCGCAGGCCAGAAACCTTCTCATACCCTGATAGAAACTACCGTTTTCACGGTTGATGTACTTCATCATACCTTGATTACACCCTGGTTGATTTTCTCCACCGTTGGGATAAAAGTCTAAATGACCTATTGGTGCGCTCATTCCCAACCCTGTAACGAATAATCGATAATACAACGAGGCATTAATAACCAAACAGTAGTATCAGACACGTAGTCAGGATTACATGATAGGGGTAGCTTAATCATAGCTAAAAACTTGTATTTGACGGACAATATTTATATTCCTTCATCAGTTTAAAAATTATTGGACGCCAAATACGCAAATTATGTAGCGCGAGTACAATTTTTTTCAAATTTAAGGTTTTATATTCGGGCGCAATTATAGCGATATTGTTGCTATAATGATACAATATCGTAATTTTATTTACGTAATTAATAAAATTATTAATCGTAACATTAATTGTCATTAATTAATCTCTAATGTTCGAAGACTTAAGTCTTTTAATAATATAGTGGATTGGCCAGTAAAATGACGTTTGGGGTGGCTAGTTCCTGACTGTTATATATCTACGAATAAACATTTAAAGGCAAATGGTTCATAAAATAGACGTCTTTACACACGAATTAGAAACATTTAAAATTAATAATATATACACGTTACGGTTGATGGGAGATATAACGTATTCCACAGCGCAATAATTGGTTGTATTTTTACTTCCAGAGATCTTCTGTTATAATTTATAAACATTATTCACGGTCGCGAAAATGATTATAATCGAATAGTATTTCATTTATGAACGATGTTTCGTACTTTTGTCAACGTCCAAATTTGCTTTTAAATCGTAGTTCATAAAATGAACATACACGCGATTATTTCGAAACTATTTATAGTTTTTTCACGTTTATTAATATTGACCGCGCGAAATACGAACAACGGCGAATCTTTAACAAATATAGTTCTCAACAACGACGGAAAATGCCGGTAGACGAATTGTAATATGTACATTTAAATATCCGTACCAAAGTCAAGTTGAAACTAATTGTCTTCTTTCCGCGCCTTTTAAACGTGTATACTTTTCACAACATCGGTGGACGTTTAATAATAACAAAACGTTAACACGATACCTAATTCGCCTCCTTTGATAAACGGCCTGGAGTCCGTGTGTATGATGTCCACGTACATGGCGTCCGAAGGATCCAACCTTACCATTGGATCGGTTTGGCTGAAGTGAGGTTCGGCCGGGTCTAAACCCGTGATTCGACCGACTGTCACGCCGAAGTTTGTCTGCATCACGCTTCCCACGTAACCGCATAGATGCGAACCCAGACTGTGTCCGATTAGATGAACGTTGGCGGCGTTTAATCCGAGTTCTGTCTGCGTTTTAAATAAAAATATTCCGTGTTCGTTTTTCGTCGAAATTTATTTTAAAAATCGATTTCGGCGTTTGAAACGCGCGAAAACGCTTATCGGGCGCCGACGAGACGTTTACAAAATCGCGCGATTCACGAACGGCAATTCGAAGGAGGGGAACGCGTTTCGGGGTTAGGTACTATTCGATGGGCGCGGTCGACAACGGGTGTGTTGTTTTTAAATCGAGATCTATCCCGGGACATAGTTTACGGGCTAAATTTAAAAAAAAAAAATATGTTTAAAACGGGATAACAAAACGAGCGAAATAACGAAATCGGTCGTCCCGGGCAGCGCGCCGTTACACGTTCGTCGCACTTACTCGTATCACGTTTATCAGGTGCGCCGTCACTCTGCCCACCATCCGTATGTTGGCCACGGCCTGCGTGTACGGTGACCCAGAGCCCTGTTCCCAGTCGATGATTACGACGTTCGCGTCGTACCGTCGCAATATTTGCCGGGCGATCTCCTGGAGCCACGGCCGGTCGCCGCCCTCCAGGAACCCGTGCGTGATGAAGTACGTGGCCATGGACGGTATCAGGTTGGACGCGATCACCGTCTGGGGCTGCTTGTGGTCCAGGTACTGGCACGCGTTCCGGTTGTTGCGCGTGTACAGGCAGTACCGCGGCGCTATTTTCTCCGGCCGTTCCGGGAACACGTTCACCGGTCGCGAAGAAACGTCCTGCCACGGTCCCGCCACTGAGAAACAACCGTACTCGCCGTAGCACTTCACCTCCACGTCTGCAACATGCGCACGTGTCACGCAGATATGTATAACTAGCGTACGTTAAATAGCGGCACGGCTGGTCCGTCGTCCGGTTTGGTTACATAGGAACGTGGAACAAACCACCGGACCAAAAAAGGATTTTGACGACCAAGACAACGACGCGGAGACCGATCGGGTCAGGCCTCGAGAGCTCCTGGGAATAAAACTGGCCAAGGATAGATAGGGAGGTGTGGAGGGACGGAATGGAAAAGGCGACGGGCCTATCGGGCCTATATAAGTTTTAAAAAAATAAACGTATATACGAATAATTCGTAAGATAAAAGAAAGACATACTTAACTTATGTTGGTATAAATCGTTCGGACAATGTAATTCGAATATTTTTACGAGTTACGAATAACACCGATTTGTACGATGATAAAGTCATCAATTACGTATTATATACTTTGTTTTATTGAATGAATCAATTTTGTCCTAGTTTTGTATTCCATTCATATATCACGATAATTGATAACTATTATGACGCTACTAAATTACTATTAAATTCGTATAGACGGCTCGATTTGATTAGTGACCAATTTGATGCCGCTAGATGTTAAATATATATATATATATATATATATATAGATAACTAGTTAAATAGATAATAAATTATCGCCGGTCGATTAAGGTATAAAGGCGGAAATAAAAATGGAACGCGTAAAACTGATCGAATTTGAATTTAAGTAAAAAATCTCGTTTCTATCACTACGTGTTTACGTATGGACGCATACGTTTCATACTATTCGATAGCTATTAGTTTTATCTGTAACAGTAGTTAACGCGAGTCTACCGAGAAAATTTGTATTTATCTAAACGTGTGCGGTGACAACGAGCACAGGTTAGATGATTACATAGTATATGATTTAAAGCAGTGGTTCTTAATCATTTTGAAACCGCCCTTCCCTTTCAAAATGGAATCAAGAATATAATAATCTTAATTTAATACATATATAAAATACAAGATAGATCTTAATATAACAGGTTTACGTATTTTTATTATTATTATTATATTTATTATTAAGTAAATCGGTAGAAATATCTATCGCGCAAAGTTTTAATAAATTTCCACCTACTGTATATTGGATTTAGCTGTATGCATCGATGCCAAATCATAACATGTAAAATAAATTTTAATACAATTTATTAATTTATTGTTCTTCGTCCAATCTCAAATTAAAATAATACATTTTCTTCTTATTAAAAGTCACGGACAATGACAATATAAACACATAATCTCAGTGTAACGACCCTAAATAATTGATTGATGACTTCCCACCCTCAAGTTAAGAATCATTAATCTAAGGGATAGATTAAGAATTTTTATTGAGCAAGAATCTACGCGTTTATTTGTAATATGAAACAAATTCGATACAAACGGCGAAGTTTAATTTTAAATAATAAAAATACGTTGTATATTCGAAATTGCCGTGGATGTTTGCCGTTACAACATATTAACCGAAAGGAAGAAAAACATTTCGTTGTAAATCTATTACGTTTTGTTTCTGACCGTTATATTTTTACTAAAATTGTTTTGAACAACGACCAATTCTAGCTAATAATTATTACTCATTGGTAATTTGCTTATATTATGATGATGTGGTAATTTTAGATATCGAAATGTGCTTAGTTCAATGTCCAAAACTGGGTTTTAAGGCTATTAGTCATAATTGTGACAATAACATAAAAAAGTTAGCATAACGTTAGCATTTTAGTTAATTAAATACGCTTCGTGGGTAGACAAAATCGAATAGGACGGCCGTTTAATAATTGTTCAACAACCATTAATAATTATTATAAATTTCATAATTAAAGGAAAACGGCGCGGTTTCGTGGACTTTGAGCCGTATTCGACACGCGGTGTATGTAATTTCCGCAACTTGTACTTACGTTTTACGCACATCACTATTATACAGGTTCACAGATTAAGATTACCGTCCGATAATGTAACAATATTTATTTACGAAAATAAAATATTTTAACGTTACATAACGTATTGCGACGTAAATGTTATTTTTCGTATGTTTTCAAATAATTTGTTGTTAAATGCCTCGAGAAAAGAAACGATTTAGGTTCTAAAAGGAAAGTCGAAGAGTTAATGTTATTTTGTGTGTGATTACGATTCTCGTCTATGGTTTCGTTTGAAAGTAGTTGAACGTTAATAAATTCGTTCGATTATTATTTAATACGATTTCGGGTCAAGCCGACAAATGGTCAGTTTTGTATGTCGAACGAATTTAGTGGGTTACGATAAACCCGATAGGTGGAAGTGATAGTAACATTTCTATCGTGACGTGTACAATAGATACCTAATGTACCTATACTAATATGCGGAAGCTTGGTAATCGGTGTACGAGTTAAAAAGTTAAATTATAGTATATATTTTTAATTAGGTACGATTTAATGTACGTAAATGGCGTATATTTACCTATTAAAATGTCGATAATACTCGGGATTTTTTTTTTAATTAAAAATTAAACTCACGTTTAGCCGCATTGATTTAACGAATTCGAATAAAACAAATCTAAATTATATAGTGTACGTGTAATATATCTATCGCTTGACGTAAGGTAACGTAACTTTTTTCAAAATTTCGTTTTTGTTTTCGAAGATTTATGTCTCTGATAAATTGGTCGTATTTTAAAATTAGTTGACGTAGCGTTTAATTGTTTTTAGAAATCGCGTTTTTTTTGACATTCACTCTCTACGTCAAATCGTCACAGCCTATAATTATGTCACGTTACGTTATTTTTGAGGTAATGTCAGCGTGTCCGTGATCACGAAAACCGTACTAATAGAACGCGAACATAATATTGTGGCGTATTTGTATACATAAGAATTATTTATTAGGTATATATATATATGTCGAACTTACCATATCGTTAACTATTATTGCCAATTACGAACGTATTTACGATATAAAACGGTCTAGTACTCACTGTTGCCTTCCAGTGTAATGTTGTTGGCGTCCGCCGTGTAGTTCAACGGGAACGTGATGTTGTCCGTCTGCGCCAAGTACAGCATGGTCTGCAGGAGCAGATTTCCCGTGTGGTTCAACATGACGCCGTCCGGTTGTTTGTTCCGACTTATTCGCGTCGGTACGGCCGAAAGCCGAGTAAAACCCTTGGACGGTGCTCGGAAGAAAACCGAAACGAAATATTCGAATCAACGACGACTATTGGCGGCGATGTATTTTTTATCGATTGTAGTGTAGGCACAAGGGCGGACGTGTCACCGCATCGTTCGCGGCGAGTATGGCGTTAGCGTTTGTAATACGCGCACGGACGATTTCCGATTAGTTTCGCGGTCACGCGAAATCCGAAAACACTATCGGTGTACGTTCACCGCCGATTGAGACGCTATCCCGCACGGTCACTGATGTAAAATGTAAATATAGTCCAGTGTATAATAGCCGATCGCGGCGCACATGACTCGCCTCGGATGCTGCAGAGCATCGTATGATGATCGATAAACGCGACGCGGGTTTTCGTGCGCACGATCTAGATTAAAATTATACATCGTACATAGATCGCCGACGAAATTGACGTTCAAAGGTCCGTCGGACGACATCGCAATAGAGTGTGTGTTTCATTCACGTCACGTGGCTCTATTTTCCTGCCAAATCAAACGCGTATTTCATCGCGTCGACGGGTTGTTGATATATAAATAATAAACACGCGTCATATTAACTTATTAGCGAACGTTATACGCATTTCTTTTGAAGGATAAATTTGAAAATTACTCGCGTATTTTTGAACGAATTCGTCATGTTCTACATTCCCACTAGACCAAAGTACAACGGCCATATTATTATCGTTTTTTTTTTTTTTATTATTATTTTAAATTATCATTAAATTATTGTTCGAGCGAATCGCGTGAAAGTTTAATTTTAAAAGTAATTTTCGATTAATAAATTTAATTGCGCCCGACGTAAACTTAAAATTTCTATAAAGGTCAATTGAACGACGATTAAATATGCGAAAATCGGTTCTCAATCAAATTGTTTATACGATAAACAAAGGTCAAAATAATAACAATTGCCGCGCGGAGTAAGTATAGCGTTATAAATTATGACGATATATTATATTTCTTGGGACAATATACGTTTAATTTCATTTGATTACGCGAAATCGTATTTACTTGCAGTTTAAAATATTCGTCTAGATTATTGGACTTAAATGTAAGTTTTGAAATTTGTCAGATTATTTTGTTTTTCATTCGGATTTCGGTTGATATTAATGCGATAGAGATGGAAAACTGACAGCTCGTGCACCGTTTTTATACGCCTAGAACTATCTTTTGAAATGTAATACTCTAAAAAATAACGGAAGAAAAGTAAATAAATTTGATAAACATTTTCAATTAGAATCACGCGAATTGTAAACATTTACAAAAGAGATTGATATGTTGTTTTGAAAAATTTCGCTTGTCGAAAAATAAACGCTTTATAAGATATCCTATTGAAAATGTTGTCTACGTTTGAAATGACTTACATTTGTAAATGCACGTTTTCTAATACTAAACATATCAAGTTAATTTTGTTGAGTTAGTATCCTTAAGCACATATCCTCATTTCTCACGTCGACTTAGTAAAAAATGTAATAATATTTATATTTTAAAATAACGTTTTTTATATTGATATATTACGTAAATACATATACCCGAAATGAACGCGAATAATTATAATTTACTATTTTTATAAATATATACTTATAAGAATTATATATATATATTATTAAATACGATATTTTTGTGGAAATAAAAAAAATTAAAACAAATACATAATTTATATTACGACCCGTGTAAGTTTTAATTTTTATAAATTGTCTTTAATAATTTTGAGTTTGCTATCTTTGTTATATGACATTCAAATGTACGTACTATATAAACTGAAAAGATAACGGAATTAAAGACGCGTCGATTAGTTGTAAGTGTATGTAAATTTGACGTTCGTAATGCGTTCGTTGAAGGCGTATTGTTATATTTGTTAACATTTATAAACGACGAACATCGTTGAAAATGATTATACAAAAAAAAAACGGTACAATAAAACTAAAATATCGAATCGTTGTATTTCGTAACTAATAAATTTAATACGATATTTTAGGGGGGATATTTTATCGTACAATTTCAAATATAACGTATTTTACGTTATTTATTCTCTTACTTAATTACAAAATCGTCGACTTTTTAATTTTTCTCCTATTAATTAATCCATTAGATTTAAAAACAGTCGACTAATTTGTTGACCATAAATTTTGAATACCTTAATATCGATAGATTTTGAATAACACGATGTATTTAGTAAGAGACCGATTTTAATTATAAACAATTATCAAATGATCATTAACTAGAACTCGTGAGGTAGTATTGTTTTTCAAGAGTTTAACGTCTGTAAACTTACGGTGAACCGAACATTACTTATAATTTGGAACGCGATTGTTTTTTTATAGGAAAAATACAAGGACAGAACAAAGAGAGACTACTACCAAAAATATCTCATTCTGTATATTTACGTCCGATTTTTATTTTTGGTAGAATATTTAACATAATTTTTATTGCCAAAATGATCGTGGCGTTTATTGCTTAGACGTCATATTCAAGTCGACTGGCGTCACAGAGGGAATTTCTGTGCATAAACATTTGTTTATGATGACGTAAGACAATCAACGTTAGTAAACTTCCAGAATGTTATTCGATTAAAAACCTAAATAAATAATACAATTGACGTCTGTAACGAGTAATTCGTATAAATAATTTTTAAGTTATTTTACCGTATACTTACGTCTTATTCGAACTTGTTTACCGAATGATGGCAATCATACACGTCAATATTATATGTATTAATAGACTATTATAATTTGTGTATTATAGAGGTCACAGAATATAAAGATTTTTTTGTATTTAACGTACTTGTATTATATAGTAATCGATGAGAAATGATTTAGGTTTTACGATGTTATTTTTATTATTTTATGAGCTATGGATAATTTGAAATAGTGGTGTGATGTCATAGAGCTTTCACGCGCGACTGGTCATTTTTTAAGGTTTTAATCACAATATAATATAAATATTGAATTATAACCGAACGAAAAACGTTTCTATTGTGTACTTTTTTTGTAAAAAATCAAATATTGTTCGGCGTTAATTTTTAAAATTTTTATTTCGGTTTTAATTGAAAATAAACGGGCGTTTTTTTATAATATAAATTAATATTATTATCGACTTAAACATTTATTTTGTACGTAAATACAATTAATGATAATAATTTAATTAGTTTATTCTAAATACGCGTTTTAGGCATTAAAATGATTATACTCTTAGATTTATATAACAAAAAATAAAAGAATTTAAATTTAACAATTTATTTTGATTAATCTGAAAGTTTTTTTTTTAATTCGTTTAAAACAGATTGGCGTTAGAAATTCGTATTAAAC
Organism: Geopemphigus sp. TES_GeoC_2020; assembly: GCA_025469175.1. NCBI lineage: Eukaryota > Metazoa > Arthropoda > Insecta > Hemiptera > Aphididae > Geopemphigus > Geopemphigus sp. TES_GeoC_2020. The sequence goes on along the minus strand of JAIPRN010000381.1, from coordinate 60,714 downwards.
ATAAGCCGTCATTTGTATACATTTTTTTTAAATTAATGAAAACATTTTGTTAGCTATAGATAGATGGCTGCTATTGAAAAATATAAATTCGTTCGAATTTGTTTATTATAGCGCAGAAGTGTAATAATTATTTGACAAAAACAAAGTTTAAAAATACTGAACGGAATAAATATAATGGCGTTTATGGGATTTTCGTGGGCGCCGTATATATAAATAAATATATATAAATTATAATTCAATGGCGTTCGACGTAACAATAAATAATAAATAACTTTAAATTAAGTATATGTACTTATTTACACAGTTAAACTTAATTAGTGAATGACGTCAGGATTGACGAAAGAGCAAAAAAAAAGATAGGAATATTTGTGGACGTGGCACGATATACTTATTCTGTCGTTTTTCAGTTAAAGTTGGCACGGTTATTCTTATAGTCGTCCAAATCGCCGATGAAAAATTGTTCGATCTCTTGTAACGTTTTGTTCTCCGTCTCGGGCATGCACGCGTACAAGTACAACGTGCCTATCAACGTTATCGCTCCGTAAACGATGAACACGCCGGGCAGAGTAAACCACGCTTGCGTTTCCAAAAACGATTTGGTAAGCACGAACGTCATTAAAAACGCCAGTGCGGCTGTAAGTCCACTTGCAATGCCGCGACCCCTAAAAAACGACGTAACGGTATTGTTTTTTTTATATAAATTCTTACGTATAAAATGTCTTTCTCCGATATAGTATCGTTGAATAAACTCACTTGGTTGGAAATATTTCACTGACTAACATCCAAGGGATGGGAAATACGCCGTAGCCGGAGAAGAAGAATAAGGCGTTCAACAATATCATTGGCAGCCACGTACACGAAAACGAGAAATAATTAACAGCGACCATGTGCATTCCAATTCCAAGCATCGAAAAAGCGCAGAGCGCCATCGAAACCAACGTGATCGGACGCTTGCCGAACTTGGCGACGGTGAATACGTTCAAGAGTGTTCCTATTAAGGTCAATATCGACGTGTAAACCTGAAACGAAATATACGATTATTTACCGGCCAGTTTAATACGCACGTTTTAAAACAATAAATATTCGAATAAATCTAGGATACGTTTTAACATATCGTATTAATGACGACATAGGCGCAGTTTGGAAATGGTACAGTGGGGTTTGCGGGTGCTTAGCATCCTCAGTTTCGTTCGTATTTTTGTATCGATGTTATAGTAATACGAATTTCTTTTATAGTACGTATCGTTTTTAAAATTAATCGACGTCAGACGATGAATAAGCCTAACTTTTCTTTGTATGTGTAAACGCAACTAGACGAGTAATAGTGACAGAGACTGGACCAATTTATAGAAGTCGAACAATTATAAAAATATTTTATTTTATTTTTTAAATTAGAGATTTATGTAATTGGCGACTTTGGGATTTTAAGGTCTGAAAACCAGTTACAAGCACAATCGTACGTGCCTCAAAATTTTTTTTACAAAATACAAATCGGATAATAAAATTGATATTAATTTTTTTATTTCTATTCTTAAAATATAACCAAATCATATAATTATTTAAACTTATGCCACGACATTTTAAAACGTTATTCAATTTCAATCAAATTCGTTCAATTAATTGCGAATTAAACGGTACTTCGCTTTGAATTGTTTTTCGAACGAAATGATTATTATAGTTGCTTTCAAAATGACCGAAGAAATGTCTATCCTACTTCCACATACTGTGTATGGATTAAACATATTTAAGGCGTATTTATTATAAATTATTGAAATATCTTAAATATTTTCAGAGCCGTAAATATATGCCATTATGATCGAAATAATATTTTTGAGTCGCAAGTCTCGTCTTTGCTCCAATTTACGTCATTAACTCGACGTTGATTATTTTTTATTCGCGATTTGCTGTTACGCGTCGTGTAAGTATTATCTTTCGTAACTCTTTTGCAGCAAAAAGTGAAAGATGGCAAATATATATAACACAAAGCTATTCTAAATACGTGACCGTTGAATTAAGGCCTCCGTAAACTTGTGAGTAATCTATGGTCATACGCCAACCGAAGAAAACGGAAAGACTACGGGCATTCGCGGTTCTTTCGTTGAAATTGCGTTCCTGAATGACGCGAGTTAATCTAATGTTATACATTTTTCGGATCGACAAGTAACAATATAGTAGAGCGAAACGTAACCGTCAACATACCAGTGTCCATTGCGCCGTGCACGGTAAACCGACTTCTTCGAAAACGGCTATCAAATAAGGTTTGGCCGGTATGAACGTGGCGAACGACCAGAAGAAGAAAAAGAGCATTATGAACAAAAACGGTCGGTTGAGTTCCGGAGTCCAAACGTTTTTCAGAGCGTCCAGAAAACCGGTTGGCTCGCGGTCGGCGAGCATTTCGACGTCGGCTGTTATTACATTTTAAACGAAACGAAAAAAAAACGTCAATTTTGAATTTCGTCGCGTACGTATTTTTTTAGGAGAGACCGACCGTTGGTAGCGTCGTTGCTGTTGATTTGCAAGTATTTGACGTACGACAGACGCCGTTGGTCAATACCGCAGTCGGCGTATTGTTCGGGATCGACGGACTTGTCGAATCCCGCGTAGATCGACAGCTCGGAAAACTCTTCTTCCACGTCGTTCGCGTTCACGCATCCCCTCAGGTAGGCCAGCGATTTTTTCGCCTCGTTCGAACGGTTCCTCGCCAGCAGCCACACCGGTGACTCGGGCGTCTGCGAATTAGTAAAAACAAGACACTCGTTTCGAATATCCGTATCGCGCGCGTGTAATTACGTCAAATTCGATTTTAATTACGTTCAACGTACATACGTATTCGCTTTCTTCCCGACCCCATGTCCGACAACATATACTCGTCGTGCGCATATATTTTGTTAAAACTGTTTTACGGATATTGTTATATGTTTCGTACGCGCGAGTATTTAACGTTCGCTCGGAAGGTGAAACCATTTTACAGTTCGCGGTCGCGCGTTGGTAAAGTCTTACGTAATTAATACGCGCAAACGGTAGTATACTTACCAGTAGCACGACGGCGACGAACGACACGACGGGCACGGCCATGTTGACCATGGCGATCGTGCGCCACGGCAGGGCCGTGGACATTAGGTACGCGACGAACGAGCCCAACATGATGGTGAACGTGGACACGGACGACAGGGGACCCCTGAGCCGGGGCTCGACCGTCTCGCCCACGTACGTCAGCACCGGTGCCTCGCTTAGACCCATGCTGAGCCCGAGGGCCACGCACGACAAGTACAGCTCGAACGCGGATTCCGCCCTCCACAGCACGTACCAGCCGGCCAGCTGCGGTATGCTCACTGCGGCCATGCACCATTTCCGGCCGACGAGCTCCTGCAGGACGCCCGACAGTAGGCCGCCCGTCGGGTGGCACACCAACAGCACGCTACCGTACCACGACGCTTCCGTTTCCGTCAGGGTCATGTCCGCGCCGTCCTCCTCCTTCATCACCGACCCGATCACCACCGTCGGTATGGCCAGCGACATGCCGAAGCCCAACATGATCACGTTCTGCACGATTATCGTGCCGATCTGCGGACCGTCCGGACGCGCGTGATTACATATGACGCCGCGCAACGGTTAATTTTTGTCCGCGTAAATAATCGGTATCAACGCGGAGTGCCTTTTCTCAGGACGAAATCCCTTTATTCGTCGCGTGGTGACCGTAACAAAAATGCCAACGAACTCCCAATTCCCCTGCCCAATCTTGTTCCAATATCCCGTGAAACCAATTACTCCGCTCAATAACGAGTCCTTAGATCGCTTTTTTTATTCCGATATTTATATACTTCTCCATTCCCCCCTCTCAGAACCGTTCACCCGTTCGTTATTTAATTCACGATATATATACTCGAAATTCATCTTCCTTATTTCGAGTCTAGCTATAAATTGTGTTTACAAGGTTAACGTTCGTTAAAATTAAATTGTTTTCGTCGTTTTCGTAATCTTTCGACTTATTCTGTGTATTTAATTCGCTCGTTCATTTTTACGTTCTCGCGTCGTTCGAATAAATAAATACAAATATTCGATAATATAATTCCTATCGATATCGTATTTCTTCGTAAGAATTACGATTATTATTTACACGGTTTTAATGTAAATTTTTTCGACCACCTTTAGCAATTTCGAGTTCGCTAAATATTATTTCACGCGAATTAATGTATAAGATATTTACGGTTTACTATTTGTTACTTACGATTTATATAATAACGTAGCGAGAAAAAGCGTTTTTTGTTTTCGTATCTACCGTACACGAAACAATACTACTATTATAGCACGACCGAGAATTGTGCCCGGGGCGATCGCCTGTAAGGTAAGATCTTACCCTAGAAGGTTACACAACGCCATTCCTCCTCTACCTATCATCGTCGAAACAATCGTTATATCGTGTTGCGTATCGTATTATAATTGACGCGTACCAGTTGTTAATGGAATAATCGGAGAAAGTTGGCGAAACCAATAATCCTTCGAAATCCGTTCCGGAATTTAGACAGACACAAAGTACCCGGAACAATTTTTTTGTTCATTTTCGTCGAACGTGCGATTGATCTTCCTTTTTTCGTTACCTTCCGCGCCGTTATCACGAGTTTTGTATATTAGTCTATAATCGTGTTTCGTAATATTCGTAAAACCAACATCATTAACCTTTCGATTAGTGAAAACATAAGCGGTTCGTCCTTTTAAACCGAATAATCCATTTTCATTATGACCTTACGAGTTCACGATTATACGTATATTGTGTATATTTTTTTCTACGCGTACGATATATTGTATGATATTACGCACGCAATATAGCGTCATTAATCGTAGGATATTCCGATCGAGATAATATTAATTTTATCGTTATGAACTTGAAAATTTATTCGATTCACGAATGGTGTTCGTGAATGTGTATGTTCATTTGAAAAATACTTATTTCGTATCCACGATTATTTTCTATTTAGACGTACGCGCGTACGTACGTAGAGGTATATAATCCCAACAATAATATACGCTGGTTAATCAACGAGATCGCGAATCAATGGCATTCGTATGTTTATTATATTATATACACACGCGCGCCATGAGGTCGACATCAATCTAGTTTCTTATAATTTTAGTATCTAAAAATCCTTGACGCCCGTTGTTCCGGCTTTCTACTTCAATGCCATTCTCTGATCGTTTAACTTTGGAAGTTTGAAACTGTCGCGAAAGCGTTTTATACTCTATTACCTATTTGTCAAACGTTTATAACGATTCGATTTAATGAAAAAATAAAATAGAAACGTTAAACACTTCCGGCCCAGTGTAGAAACAACGATAAATCTAATTAATAATAACCGTAATACTACAACGAAATAATCATATCTATTTAAAAGATTTATAATTCGATTCAATTAAATCTTGTAAATGAAAAAAAAATTCAATATTTACGATAAATTAGCGGCCAATTAAACATTATTTGTCGTATTATAAATAATACGTACTTTTTTCGTATTATTCTATGTACATTAAATGTTTACGTAGTCAATCATTTTTTAAAGCGAAATATAATTATATTCATGTTGGATGTTTTACAATATTTTATTCGAGTACATATCAAGGTAAAAATGTATAAAACTTGTAAAAATTAATACGGTACTACTATTAGTCGAAGTTTCTACTTTATGTAATTATATAAAGTACGCACAAACTACATGCGAGTGTATAAATTATACGATAGTAAATTTATGATAATTGTACGAATTATTTCTAAAGATTTTTGTTTTTAATGATTTTTCAGAGTTAAAACGGTTATATATTGAAATTCGCGACATCGCTAATGATAATTATAGATTTTTAATTTTCATATAATAATAATAATATATCGTAAAAATAAAAATACCTTTATAAAATCATTACGGAAATATGATTTTTATTTGAAAATTAGTATAATACTTAATAAAAAAGAAACTCAATTTTGCGTCAATTTGTTAATGCAAAAAAAATATCGAATAATTCGTAAACCTTTTTAAAGAACGCGTTAATTTCGAAAATGTTTTATTGTATGTTTATATATACATAAAGTACTTTCGTATAATTTTACTTACGTAATTATTTAAATATAAGAGTTTATAAAATGAACTCATTTTGCGAAAATAAATATTAATAATGTATAATTACGTTACGAAGTATACGAAATTGTATTTTTAATTTATAAAAAATAGAACGAAGGAAGTAGGAATGAAATATGTATTTTACTATGGGACGTCGCCGTAATATCGTCGATTTCTAATTTGACTAGTATATTTTACGATAAAGTTAATACCAAAAAAAAAAATAAACGAATTAACACGTACTTGAGCTAAAGACGATTTAAACGAATCATACTCGATTCCGCCGTTTTCCGCGTCGAATTTCGACGATTTTACCTCAGCCATGGTCGAAAACCGCGATACAAAAAAAGTTAAAATAATAAAACGCACGAGTAGTTTACCTTTGTGGCGGTAAATGATTTAACGCGATCGCACTAAAAAGATCACCGTGATTTATTCATGATGCATGTATCTGTAATAGTGTATACTCAGTGTGAAATCTTGAGCTACTATGTGTGTTTAAATTCTGTACCGTCGCGGCGAGGACGGTCAAGGCGTTTCAGGTGATAGTCAAGGACCATTGTCGGAATATTCGGTAACGTCGGTTTAAAAAAAGAGTGAGGAGTTGATCTCTTCACCGAATTGTTTCTGTAATTCGTATTGATCAGTTCTAAGTAACTGATTATCGTGTGTCGAAGAATTATCAAACTTCCTCGAATATTTATTTCCGGAGTGTTGTGTTTACAACTTGCTTATTCCGTCATATATTTCACCGGTTTCAACGCGATTATTTTACCGCGGTAAAATATGGCGTCCCTAAGTGTAATCATTCTTTTGTGAGAGCAACTGACAAATAACGCTGTCTACAACGAATAATAATTGTCGTGGAGAAATATGACGCGCCATATTTGTTACGAAGTTTTCTCTGCGATCAGTTTATACATTTTTTACATTTGGCCGAATAATGTTTTTTTTATAAACTTCGCCGATTCGTCGTATTATTATTTTTATTAGCTCAAAATTACGAGAGACAACTAAGATATTGTTTTACTAGCTATTTATAGTATAATACAATAACAGTTTTACATTTGTGATGTCGTTTATTGTTCACTAGCTCGAATAAACGTACTTGGCTATAGTCAATTGTTAATAATTTATAAACGCGTTTATTAATTATTAAAATACACGAAGAAATGAAAAGAAATTGAAAAATAGTAAAACGGACACGTATTAATTAATAAATAAATATATCTTATACCGGATATTTATCTAATTTTCAATAATATTGGAACTATAAGTATAACGTGAAAATGAATATAGATATTGAAGTGAAAGGGTTTCGAATCCGATTGTTATAGTTTTATATTTGAGTCGTATTTAAATAACGATATACACATTACACACAATATTTTATCTATTTGAACGCATATCGTTTAACTCGCTAACTTACACGTAGAACTTAAATAAAATACTTTAAATATTTCGACAAAAATAGGTTAACGTTATTAAATATTCTCTTATAGAATATTATTAAAAAGTTTAAATCATTTTATTTCACGTACGAAGGTCGATGTAAATATACATTAGAAGTTAATCGTTGAATTGTTTCACTACAATAGAAAATAAGAAATAAAACGTTACATAAAATAATATCGAGGAACAACTTATAGTATTATTTAAATTAATACAAACGATTTAAGTGCAAGGCAATAAAAAAAGGAAAAAAAATATATACTTATGTCGGGTAAAATGATTTCTTATTCTAATGGCTAACGTACTGTTGTACGTTTCGTTAGACTTTCCGGTTTATGTTTATTGCAAATAGTTCAATTATACGTAAAATTATAATATAGGTAGCAAAATTAGAAATATAACGTTTCACTTAATAGTAAATGACTAGGTCATGTCATAGACGAACATTTAATTTCGAGTCTATTTGAAAAACTCGGTGATTTCTTGCAATGTTTTGTTTTCAGTTTCTGGTAGATAGTAATAGAAGTAAATACATCCGAACAAACCGCCGATTCCAAATATAGTGAATGTATTGTAGAAGTTTACTAAAGCGGAAAATTCTGGATAAAACTTGGTCATGAAGAAGCACAGTATGAAAGTCAATGTCGAACAAATACTACATGTAATGTCTTTACTCCTGAAATAAGTACGAGAAATATTATTAATAAGATACTTATGTGTATATATAATATATATGTTCGTAGTAAAGTATTTTTATCGTGGAAAGTTACTCGAATATGTTATACATCAAAATATGTGTACCTATCGAAAAACCGTTTAAATTCAATATTAATTCAAATTAATTTTTTATCGACAACGTATCGACGTTTGCAATAAATATCTATTGTTTACGTAACGTTTAAGTGCTAATACGCGCGCGTTATTTTTCTTATAATTACTTCCTATTAATTCTGATTTCGTTTTGTTCGCGTTTAAGACTTAAGACAACGGTTTCGTATTCTATAGGATCGTAAAAGTCATAAAAATTACTTTTGCTTCGCGTTCGTTTTTTTGCACTTACTTCATGGGAAAAATTTCCGAAAGAAGTACCCACGCAATAGGCATGATTCCTAACGACGACATGAACGTGCTAATAAGATAGAGTATCAATATCACCCACGAGGATATGTGTTTTGAATTGGTCCAATAGACGCCAATCAAACCGATCGCGATGTAACATATGGAGCAAATCGACAGGGTGGATAACGTGAGGAATCGTTTGCCTAGTCTGTTCACCAGGAACACCGTCAATATTCCCGCGATAATTGCTAAGCACACGGAGAACGTCTAGTAATAATAAAAAAAAAAAAAAAAAATTAGCGCACGTTACGATTACGCGTGCTCGTAATAGCGAGAAATACTCGCGGTGGGCACTGTGCGAACAACGGGAGCGCGTATACGTACAATGGTCCATTCGACGTCAACGTCGGCGCCGAACGTGTTAAACACTTGTACCAGATACGGTCCGTACGGTACACCGGACAATATGTTCGCGAAAAAGAAGTAAACGAGTATGAGACGGAACGGTTTTAGCACGTCGGGCTTAAATAGCTGGAGCCAAGAACTCTCCAAATTGTCGCTCGCGTCGCCTATAAAACTATAAAATGTAGGATTATACACGATAACGGTGGGCGCGGTGTTGCCGATGGATTTACTTTGTTTCTCGTTACTCGACGTGAACACCACCATTTCTTGAAACTCGTGGGCGCACGTGTCGTGCGACACCCAACCCCGGAGCTTGCCGAGCGTCCGTCGCGCTTTCTCGGTCTTACCCTTGTTCAATAGCCACATCGGCGAGTCCGGGCTCTACAGAAAAAATAGAAAAAAACCCGGTCGGTCGTATGTCTGTCGACGAACGTTGCGTACGGGTCGGGTGCTGGTGGGACGGGGCGGACGTTCGAATACTGACCACGAACAAAATGGCGATGGTTATCACCGGGACCACCATGCTGATGAGCACGGTCAGCCGCCACTGTCTGGTGACGGAGTAGATGGACGAGAACAGCAGCAGGCCGCTGAAGTAGAAGACGTTCGTGGCCGACATTAGCGCGCCCCGCAGTTTGGGCTCGCACACCTCGCCGACGTACGCGGAGAACGGGCCGCCCGAGAAGCCCACGCTCAGGCCCATCATTATCGAGCACGCGTACAGCGTGTACACGTTTTCCGCGTAGAATAACAATATTTGGGACATCAAGTAGGGCACGTTCGTTATTATCATGCATTTCTTGTGACCCAGTCGGTTCAACAGCATCGACGATAGCGCGCTACCCAGAGGCGTGCACAGGTACACCGTACTACCTGTAGGTAAAAGTAACCGGTAACCGTTGGATTTTTTTGTTTTTTGTGGGATGGAAGGGGGGGGAAAGGGAGATTGGATTTGAGGTAATAACTAGCGAACGAAAAGCGGACCCATATAGTAGGTACACGTAGGTAATACCGACCGTCTCGGGGAGGTGGCGGCTAGGCCGCTAAATAGGGGAAGAAAGTTTATTTTGTATTCTTTATTTTTGTTTTTGTAACGAAAGATGTAAATGGTTGCCCCGCGGCAGGGGATTGTCCTGTCGCCACGCACCATTCATGTGATAGCTTTTAAAAAGTGTAGTACGTAAGAATTATTGTGAAATAGATTCGATGTACGGGGGGCGGGGTAAAACAGCGTGGGGATAGCCCGTGTTGCCCGTCTACCCTTAAGGATGATCATTATTGT